>SNQJ01S0011668.1:76762-96514 GCA_010110895.2 Picea sitchensis | reverse complement strand
ACTCAAAGATCCAACGCAAACCCACATGGTGGGTAGGAGCTCTTCCTGAGCATCAAAGCATAGAACCGGCTAATGATACCTCTAGCGAGGAAGATACAGAGATTGTACCAGAGAAAACGGAACAAGTCACCTCTGTTCAAGAGAAAGATCCCCCTTCCCCTAAAAAACCCATGGGGAAGGCCCAGGCAGAAACTGATCCAACCAGATTGCCAGGAACTTCTCAGCCCGAACACCAGATCTCAAGCTGAGCCGACTTAGCAGATGAAGAAGGCCCTGACTTAATTGATGAAGAAGTCCCTCCAAGTCCGAAGGAAAGCCAATCTCATCAAAGCAAAGAATGGTAGACCGTGCCAAAAAGGAAAAAAAAAAACCTTCAAGTCAGAAAGGATGTAATGACCCGCAGTCGAACCGGGTCACTGAAATAGTTGGGTTTTCCAAGCTCACAAGTTATTTCTGTTTTAGCTAACTTAGGATTGGCCCTATGATTTACCAGGAAACTTTCAGCTGAAACAGGGCTGGAACATTTGCTGAAACACAGTGCTGGAACAGATGCTGAAACATAGTGCTGGAACATATGCTGAAACACAGAGCTGGAAGCTGAAACAGTGCTGGAACATATGTTGAAACACCGCTGTAACAATGCTGAAACAGTGCTGAGACACATGCTGAAACAGGGACTGGAGTTTCGACATTTAAACTTCCAGTTCTTTTAGAAGGCGTACAGGATCTAGTTCAGCTCACAAGTCTTTAGCTATAGAAGTAGAATGGTTCAGAAAGACAGGCCTGAAGAAATTCGAGGCCATTTTGTAATCGAATCTGTGGCTAGTCCACCCATTAATATAATCCATAATCGTTTCTGTAAAAAAAAAAACAATTGGGTTGTTGACCAAGTTAGAGAGAAATATGGTGCATCCAGTCATTACCCGCGTGAAGAAGAGGATGCACTAAACATAGGGATTGGTTGCAACAACTCGATAATAATATTTTTGTGTACATAATTTTTAATTTCGTAATGCATATTTGAATTGTAAGTACATCTGTATTATTTTATATTTTAATGGTCGAGTTATTAGACACATATTGACACTGTGAGTTGTTCATTTTTTATAGGTGCATTTGTTTCCATCTATGTGGGCATATGGACATCATTTTCGCACAGAGGATGTCGATGATGGACACATGACACAAGACTATGGAGTGGAGGTCGAGTTCAACCAATCTAGTCATGCTAGCCACCGCGATAAAAACACCATACGGGGGAAGTTAGGTTACGTCGGAAAGATATAAGAGACCATTTGAGTGGACTTCTCTTCTTTCCAATGTGTTATTTTTAGGTGCAAGTGGCAGGACACCTTTGATCAGAATAATGTAAAGGAAGATCATGATAGTGGGATGATATGTATCAACTCTAAAAATATGTGGGATGAAGCTAAGGAGCCTTATGTTTTCCCAAAACACTGCAACCAAGTGTTTTTTTACCCAGATGTGTTGGATAGGGATTGGTGGTTTGTATTAAGACACGACCCTACATTAAAACATATTTTTGAGAACAACAGTGCTATCATGCCAAGCAAGGAAGATAATGAGGGTGATGACAACATAGAGTGATATGTACATGTTTTATTTCATCTTTAATATTGTTGTTGTATCTTTTTGTTACATTCTTTATTTCAATGATTATATATTTTTTTATTCATCTTCTGACATAGGAAATGTTAAGTTAATTATAACAAATCTTTGAAGAATTTTAGTTGGTTAACAGTTAGTTTGATGCGTAATGTGTTTGTCTTTCAAATTATTTGTGATTGCATGGAACGTTTGTTATCTGAACATATTTATATGTCGTTGCATATATTTAAAAATGTTTCATCTTCTAGAAGTAATTCCAATTGTGAAATCCTGAAAAATGTTAAATGTCCAGTTGAACTTTTAATGGGATATGAAATTCTAATTTTTATTTTGATATAATGATGTAATGATATGGTTGATATGCATGTTTAATAGTACAACATTTTTTAGGATATGTTAACATGATGATTCAAAAATTGAGTTTATGTTCATTAATTTTGTAGATTTAAAAGTAAGATTAACAAAAAATGTGGTTTATAATTAAAAAGTTAAATTTACAACATGATTTTGTAATAATTTGGTTTTTAACTATAGTGATTATTAGTTTACATACTTTTATCATTGCTTTTGAAAATATTCATAAAATTATGCCCCCAATGTTGAGTAAAGCTACAATTAATGAAGTAATATTTTAAAATTTGATAGCAATCAACTTGCGAAATAATGACAAAAATAACAATAGGAAGATTTGCATCCATAAAATTTTAAAGCCAATAGAATGCTTATCATTGGAGATCATAAATTTTTTATAATAACAATTTTTAGTGTAGAAGAGTCTATTCAAAAAGAGTAATTAGTATAATGGAAAATAATTATTATTCATATGTAATTTATTTTGAGACCTTGATTGAACGATGAATGTTGCCTTGCCGAAAAGAGGGAGGAGATGGGGTCGCTGAGGCTCGTAAATCTCCTGCAGCCCGCAACCTTGGTTAAGCATCCATACGCGGTCACACGATCTCTGAATCAGACCAACATAAAGGGCCTCTGACAAGAAGGTTTTTTTTCGTCGAGATTATCACGTGGTGACTGACTACATGGCTAGGAGTGGTTTCTCGTGATGGTCCAAAGATGAGTAGTTTTCAGTATATCCCTTACAAAGACACAGATTCTCCACCATGACCAGCTATGATGACGTGGTGGACTACTCACGTGATCCAAGAGAAATGTTGCCTTGGATGGTGACAACTGGCAACCCGATCCATCCACTCTCGGACTAGTTGGGTGGGGATGTACCACCGGTTTCTCAGGGGACTTATTTTCACAACTTTCAGGGGTCTCCAGTTTTTTCATGGACAAGATTCAGAAGTTTTTTCATGGCTAGGCGAAGCTGGGGATTTTGGGGTAGATCAGGCTCAGCCTAGTCCCTCTATCTCCTTGCCTGGCTCAATGATCTCGTTCACACACCCAAATGAAGGCCTTTTTTCACCCATTCAGTGTGGCTTCTCTGTCATTTCGACTCCAACAAATTTTTCTTGGTCGTTCTCGGATCCTTCGGTACCGATTTTTCCTTTGTCCCCCCGATTGAGCAAGGGTTTTACCAGTCGAATCTTCCATGTTTTGGATCTCCTTCTTCTGCTAAAGGTCTTGAAGATTGGGTTCCTATGGAACAAGGCGCGGCTCCAAACCAGTTCTACTCTTTCAAGGAACAAGCTTATTTTCCGGAGCAGTCTATAGTGGTTGAGGAGGGGTTTATTACAACAAATCTTCGGCCTACGAATTCTAGTGAATGGGTTACATTTTTTTAAGGTGAGTCAACCAACAACACATAGAATACACATGCCCGATATCGCGCGAGAGCTGCCGAGTCAAGACATAGGAAACGTAACAAGTGTGTAGGGTCTTCTAAATCAAACCTAGATTTCACTCTGGGTGACGACCTAACCTTTTCAGGGGTGGTAGAAATGGGAGACAAAACCCTAGTTGGGAAAGCCTATGGTCGTCAGTTTAGTGAGAAGACGCTAAAATCTTGGGTGGCGACAAATTGGGATGTGATCTTCAACCCGCCTCCAAAAATTAGTTGATTGTCCAGAGGTTGGTTTATGCTTGTTTTCTCAGAAAAATCTCAGGCTTCTTCGATTCTTCAAAAAAATTGGTTCATCGACTCTTCATTGATTCTCTTAAAGCTATGGAACCCTACTTTCGATGCTGCAAGCAAGAGATTGGATTCCATACCCATCCGGGTCCGGATGTCGAGACTCCCCCCACATCTCTGGAATGAAAAATGATTTCAAGCTATTGGAAATCATTTAGGGGAATTCCTAGCTGCAGATATGGGATTCATAGATTCAGGGGAGATGGAGGTAGAAAGGATTCTTATTTTATAAAACCTAAGAAAAGGCTTAAAGGAATTTCTAAACTTGACAGATCTGGGAAGGACCAGGGTTCAAATCCAAGATTACGAAGGAGTTCCTTTCTGTTGCAGGAGGTGCCACGAATATGGTCACATTGTTAAGGATTGTAAATCTAGCATGAAGGAGTGCAGAAATCCCTGGTCTCCTTCAGAGAATAGATTGGATGAAGGGTTTCCAACCCCTAAAGGTACTAGCTCTCCCTCATCAGAGTCTTCCTAAGGGGGAAATAGTCCAAGCGAGCAAGCAACACTGCAGATAGTAGAAGTGGGGGCACCATCCACTCAAGAAGGATACATGTTGGCTTTAGTCCTAGCCGAGAGAGAGACGCCGACATCAGAAGCCTGTTTAGAGGCCATTCCTCAATTCTTAGTCAACAACCTTATGGGTATTCATATTACTATTTCCCTCTCATCAAATTGTTTTTTTTAAGATTTTAGTTTTACATGTATGGATGGTGGCATTTCCCCCATGATCCTTCGTTCCACAAGCCTTTCGGCTTTCTTCCCTTCCCACAATCCTTCGATTGTGCCTCCATCATCCGGGACTCTTATTGAAATTACTCTAGGCTCCACCCCTAGTACTCAATCCCCTCAGCACCATAAGGACTCATCCTTTGAGGAGTCTGAAGACTCAATCATTTTATCAACTCCACAATAGGATTGTTTCTATCCCCAACTCTGACCACAAAGGGTTGGGACCAAATCTAGAGATCCAGAAAACAAAGAAGGGACGAGGTAGAAACTCTCATATGTATAAGGCTCAATCCAGAGGTTTGGTCGACATTGCCTCTGGTCGGAAAAAATCAATTGTTGGGGCACTTAGAGCAGCGAAAACCTGGTAGGGGTTCACCCATGAAAATCCTTACTTACAATTGCAGGGGTTTGGCAAGTTCCCCAAAAAAATCCACATTAAAAAGGTTGGTCATGAAAAACCAACCAGATATTGATCTTTTACAAGAAAATCTAATAGACGAAGAGGTGGTGACAAACCTTCTCTCTGCCCTCTTACCAGGCTGGTCTTTTATGGGGCTAAATTCCAAAGGCAGATCGAGGGGTTTAGTCATCGATTGGAGAACCTGAAGCTTAAAACTCTTAAAATCTTAGGCAATGGACTATGTTTTAGGAGGTATTTTTTGGTGGAAGGGATTGGGAACGAGATCAAAATAATTAATGTATATGGGCCTCATGCAGACCGGAATACCTTCCGGGTAAACCTGTTTGGCAAAGATATTTTGAAGAGTGATCTACTAATCCTGTGGGGAGATCTAAATTTATCCTTGGGGGAATCTGAAAGTTGGGGCCCCTCGGCCCATCCAGACAACCAAGCAGGGTTTTTCAATCATCTGATAGCCTCTAATGGACTTATTGACGTAGCCCCCCTAAAATTGTTACCCACCTGGAGGAATATGAGGGTAGGGGAGGCTTTTATTGCAAAAATATTAGATCGTTTTTTTATCTCTGAAACATTAGCAATGCTTCCTCTACACTTTCATCAATGGATTGGAAGCAGAGGTGAATCATATCACTCACCAATTTGGTTTGAAATGGAAGGCGGGCCCAAAAATCCAGCAAACCCATTTAAATTCAACTCCTCTTGGGTGAATGATGAAATATTTCAACAATTGGTCAAGTCAAATTGGACTAACATAAGGGATACAATGGACATTCCGACAGGTACCCAATTTGCGTCAAATCTCAAAATAATAAAAAAAAATTGGTTATTCCATGGGCAAAAGTAAACAGAAAGCAGAGGAACATGAGCTACAAAATATCGAGGAACAACTGAGACTCTTTCAAGAGGACTTGGAGGCAGTTTTCATGTCATATTTGGCTCGTGAAAATTTGAAAAACATGGAAACAAGACGAAGAACCTTGTTGGCGGAACAAGAGGAAGCATGGAGATTGAAAAGCAGAGCTATTTGGTTAGAAAAAGGTGATGAAAATACAAAATTCTTTCAAGCTTATGCAAAAGGGAGGAGAGTAGAAAACACCATTTGGAGTTTAAAGGACCCGAAATGCAAATCATGTACAATCTTTGAACATCTAGCAAATTTGGGCAAAACTCATTTTCAAACTTTATTCAAAGCAGACAAGAATATAAATATCTCAGAAATCATTAAGGTGGCATTATATCTCCCAAGTTTTGTGGATAAACAAGGGAATCAAGATTTATTTGTTGAAGTCATAGAAGAAGAGGTAAAAGAAACCCTTCAAATCTTTCAAAAGGACAAAATCCCTGGGCCAGATGGATGGACAATTGAATTCTTCAGGGGGTTTTTTGACCTGATTGGCATAGATATGCTAAAGGTTGTCGAGGAATCTCGAATCAATGGTATAATCCATGGGAATTTCAATACTACTTTTATTTCCCTCATCCCAAAGGTAAATGATCCACATACCTTTGATTATTTCAGGTCAATATCATTATGTAACTGTATCTACAAAATTATTGCCAAAATCAATACCCGCAGACTAAAGCCTTTTCTTTCGAAAGCCATATCCAAGGAACCGTTTGGGTTTCTGGAAGGGAGACAAATTCATGAGGAAATAGGGGTAGCACAAGAAGTCCTCCATAGCCTAAAGACTACAATATCAAAAGGAACAATTCTAAAGATCGATCTTTCAAAAGCATGTGATAGAGTGAACTGGGCATATATCTGTCTTCTTCTTACACACCTTAGCTTTCAAGTTCCATTTGTAAAATGGGTGATGGCATGCATTTCCTTGGTATCTTTTGCAATACTCATCAATGGGGAAGCCTCCCCCTTATTCAAATCTGAAAGGGGATTACGTCAAGGATGTCCTTTGTCCCCCCTACTATTCCTTCTGGTAGTTGAGGGACTAAGTAAAGCTATCGATTCAACAGTTAGGTTAGGGACTTTTCAAGGAATAATAGTTGCAATAGGGATGAGAATCACACACCTCTTATTTTTGGATGATGTTCTTATCTTTTGTAATGGGAAAGTGGGAGATGAAAAAACTTTGGATAACATCCTATCGTTGTTCCGTTTGGCCACAGGTATGATCAGAAATCAACTATCACTACCTCTGAACTGGACGAAGGAGAAATGGCAGTGTACTAGAGTATTTTTCTTTTACTCTTCAGGATATCTCGGAAGGAATACAATACTTGGGCTTTCAGGTAAAGCTGAATAGCTACAGGAAAGAAGATTGGAAATGGTTGATAGAAAAATTAGAGAAAAGATTAAATAGATGGAGCTTTAGATGGTTATCAAGAGCATGTAGACTCACCCTGACCAAATCCGTGTTGGAAGCCATACCGGTTTATTGGATGTTGTTAACATGGATTCCAAAAGGATTTCTAGAAAAAATTAGAAGGATCTGTGCCCATTTTATCTGGTTTGGTATTAGAGAAAAGTATATTCAACCATGGTCAAAATGGGAAAACATATCTTTGCCAAAAGCGTTGGGAGGTTGGGGGCTCAATAACATTTTCTTATTTTCTAAGGCCCTTGCAACAAAATCCTATCGGAGGCTCATCTCAGACTCTAGTTTGTGGACTCTTGTAGTAGCACAAAAATATATTTCCCCGGATTCAATTGAATATTGGATCAGAAACCCAAACAAATCTTCAACAAATGGATCGATTATTTGGAAAGTGGTGATCTCTTCTTTTTCAGTGGTTGGGGATAGTCTTTCTTGGAGGGTGGGTAAAGGAAATCATTTAGGAATTGGTGTTGATCCATGGCAAGGGAGTGGAAACTCTCACATAATACTAGAGGACCTAATTGAACAGTTACACAGGCAAGGTATTGTTTACCTCTCTCAATTAGTTGATCCTTTTACAAAAAAATTATAGAACCAAGGTTGGAAAAAATGCTACTTTTCTAGGACTAAATGGGATTCAAGCATAAACAATGACATCCTATATAGTAGCACTCAAAAGAGGGCACATCAGAATCACTAACTAGGATGATGAACTAGTATGGAACAAAGATCCCATAGGCTTCTATAATCCAAAAGTGGGGTACATTGCACTGAATATTGACCCACTTCAACAAAATCCCAAATGGTGGTGGAAGGGTCTTTGGAAGCTAAAATGCCCTCAAAAAGAAAAAATATTTATGTGGGTAGCATTAAATAATCGATTCCCAACTTGGGAGGTCTTGAATAAGCGTTAGATAGAAGGTTCGGGGAGATGCGCCCTCTATAAAAATGCAAATGAATCCATTATACATATTCTCATCACCTTCCCCTTCACAATAAAAGTATGCACTGAAACATCAGTTAGTATCAGGAAGAATTGCATATGGACTGGAGAATTTGTGGAAATGGCTTGGAAAAATTGGACAGGGAACCCAGGAAATAAAGAGATCAAATTTCTCCTTCTTCTATTAAGTTGGGGAATCTGGTTAGAAAGAAACGCAGAAATCTTCAAGGAAAAAGCCTAAATTCGATAATTAATCCTTGCTCAAAGTCTTTCAATACTATCCCATTTCCCCCAGTCCAAAGATTCACCAACAATAAGGGTAAGGCAACAAGAGGTAGTAAATACGTCAAAACCCTGGGCTTACTTTGATGCAGCCGCTCAAAAATCTGTTTGTGGAGGAGGAGTCGTTCTGCACCTATCATAAAACCATTGTTTTCATTTAAAAATGGGATTAGGAAGGGGGACAAACGATTATGCTGAATTCATGTCCCTGAAGCTTCTACTTCTTTTTTCCAGAGAAAAAGATTTACAACAATTACAAATTTTTGGGGACTCAATGAATGTTATAAATTGGACAAGAAAACACCAAACCTATCAAAGTATTTTTCTTAGTCCTATTCTGGAGGAAATCTTTAGGCTGTTGGACACCTTTGATACTGTGGTTATATCTCATGTATACAGGGACATGAACTTGGTAGCAGACTCATTGTCCAAAGAAGGATTGCAGCTCTTACAAGGACAATGGAATATCACTGAGAAAAAAGGGGAAGACTCAAATGATTTCTATCACATGCCTTTTATAGAAGATCAAGAGCTCCTGCAAGATTGAAGAAAACCGATAGATAATATTCACTTGGAAACTTTTTGAACAAATGCAATTTTACTGGATAGACCTTCTTTGTTACTTTTTCCTTTTCTTTATTATTCACAACAAATTATATAAGTCTTTTATATTTTATGGTAAGACATTACAAATTGTCTTTGTTTTTTCAAAAAAGACAGACAATATCCACAATAGTGGTGATCTTTTACTTGTATATAAAGGACACATATTAAGCATATAGTTTGTACACCTTGTCGTGGGTGTGATTTTGTTTTTGCAAAAAATAGTCACGGTGAGAGGGCTTACAAAAGCCCATCTATTTTTCAGATATTACACACAGTTTTTTGGTGTGACATGCTCTAGAAGCACCTGCAAAATGTAATTTTGTCTCTTTCAAGGAATAAAATTATGATTTTTTCTTTGGAAAAAAAAATTGTTTTTTGAATTTTTTTTAGTTAGAATGAATATGCACAATGAACTATCTATGCAATTATAGTTTCAATTTTATAATTATAATTTCAACCATATTGAACTTTGTAATTTATAAAAATAAACATGATGATGATAACCATCTAATAACAAACATAAACAACATATAAAATACACATTTATATTCGCTAGCTAATATCATCTAATTATATATACCTCTAGCACACATAAAAATCATTAATTAGCTAGCACACATATCTAATAATTTAACAAGGCATCATCATTGTGATCACATCTAACAAAAGACAAACATTTTCTAACATCATCATCACACACCCCGGATGGGGTGACATGCGGAAGCTCCTCGCCACCTGGCTCTGCATTGAGCCACAACATAAATGTTGATGGCCGCCACCCATCCGCCTTGCATTTATGATGGTAGACGACCATTACAGCCGGTATACGGAGGAGGGACACCTCCCTCGCGCGAAAACTCTCGCTCACAACGCACTCAGCATGACAGGGTCTATGGATAGCCAGGTGAATCCGGTCTTTGGCAATTTGTATTCTCGAGCACCTGGACAGAGTTGGTTTGCTCTCGCTTCGGGTCTCCCCATCATTTGGGAGCTCTGGTGCAGCTTTGTTTCCTTCTCATCCTTGCTTACTCTCATCTCGTTGCATCCTCTTTGTATTGTTATATATCCCTTGGCAAACATGACCAGGAAGCAGGGCAGGCCTAGCCATGGCTCGACCTGGTACATCCACAAAGCGCAGAGGCAAAGGAAGGAGAAGATGGAGCGCGCTCTGTCGTTGGCGACCTCCATTCTTCGAAAGAAGGCTCGCGCTGACCAATTGGCTCTGCATGCCATCATTGCGGAGACTGGGGCCGTGCGTAGCAGTGAAACCATGGCAATTGAGCCTGGAAACAGGCTGGAGGATGGTGTCGCGGATGCGTTTCCTACCTGTTACATTGAAGAAATATCATTCATGGAGGAATTGGTGACCACCCCTGAACCCCAAGCCATGGAGGCGAACTACCAGGATGGAAGCGGTCCTAAAATCGAGCTGGAAGATGATATCCCTGGGTGCATTGTCGAGGAAATACCGTGGACGGGTGACTACAGCCCCACCAACCATGTTGTGCAGGCAACGTTCGAGGAAGAAACTCGGGACAAGGCTTGCGCTGAAGAGAACGCGGACGAGAACAACCCAGCGAGGAAGGAGGAAGCGGCCGGTGCAGAACTGCTGGAGCTCGAAGCTGGAGATGGAATGACCATGGAAGTGGGGGACGTAATCCTTGACGACGCAGGTAATGGCTTGCATGGTACTTTCCTCCATGCAGAGCATCTGGCTCTGGTGTTCGAACTCCAAGGCCACATGGCAGACCTGGAGCACAAAGCCCTTCTCATGGGCCAGCGTCTGGACCTACTCCTTGACGCGTACTCCAATGCTCCAGCAAAGAGGAAGTGCCCTCTCTGTGCGCAAGCATTCGCCATCCCAGCTAGGTCCACGTGGCAGACAAGCAAGGGCGATGGGTCACTGGGTATCTAGGATCTTCTATGCTATTTTGTTTCTTTGTTTAATCATGCTACTGTTACATGTTCACTTGGACTATAGCCATCTGTCATGGTTTCCTCCAGGCAGGACAGAGGGCAAAACAGTTCTCCAAACCATGTTGGTTTCCGGTAAAACGACAACATTTTTGGTGGCTCAGACCTATATCTCTGTACATTTTGTCAAGGTTTCTTTGATAACTTAATATAGTAGGTTCTACGTTTTTACTTTAAAAAAAAAAACATCATCATCACACACATCTAACAAGCATCATTTAACATACACATATATCAAGCACATTTAACATCCAAAATTAACATGACCTAACAATATACACATCAACATCAACATATAAATTAAGTACATCATCATCAACATCAACATATAAATTAAGTACATCATCATCAACATGATCAATAGAAAAAAAAAAAACACCACACACACACACACATATATATATAAAGTCAAATAACTACTATAACATATCTGGTCCAGCTGATAGCATAATCTTCATATGTACAACAGTAGTGGAGGCCTGGTCTGTAGTGGAAGATGATGGATGATGAATAGGTCTTTCCTGCTCATCTAGGTGAGGTGAAGAGGAGGATGAGGAATAGGTCTCGCATGCTCATCTAGGTGAGGTGAAAGAGGAGGATGAGGAATATGTGTTGCCTCCTCATGATCTGGGTGAGGTGAAGGATGATGAGGAGGATGTGGAGAAGGATGATCACGACCACCCTCATCAATCGACGGGTTACTAGACGAATAGTCTGTACTAGAAGAAGAGTTGTGCCTATCATCAAGAGCCATCCTCGCTGCTAGTAGCATGGCAACTCTGATGATATGACACATAAGAGGCATCAAATCATGTGACATCTCCCTCCAAAGATCCAAGAGTGTAGGATCTGCCATGATGTCTTGCATCAGGGTAGGGCAGACTCCCACCTCAGTCAAAAGTGCAGAGAGTCGGTTGCCCAACTCCAACATGAATCTGGTATCAAGCCTACGGTGCATGTCATCGGGTATCTGCACCCGAGGACCCTGACTCGCCGCGGCCTCAGGCAAAATCTCCTCATCGTCATCTACTAGGGGAGGAGGCAAGTCCCCAATGAAAGTGCCAATATTTGCAATATATATAGTACAAAACAATAATTACATAGTTAATTCATTAAACAATTTAATAAAACAAGTTAAATTAATTTTATTCTAATTAAGACAATAAAATGAAACTATATTAATTTAAACAAAACACCAATATTACCTCTATCATTTGGTCGCTCATCTGATGTAAAGAGGATGTCCAGACATCCTCACCATTCCAAACTCGTGTAAGGACACGACACTATGATGAACATGTGATATGTTGTACTGTCTACTAGCCCTAGTGTGTCTGGCGCAATCCTGACCGGAAACTCCGCCTGACCCCTCTTGGGAATCATCTCCCCCCACATGTGCATCTGCACATAAGTCCTCGACCTAGGAGGCCGACGGACAAAAGTCAACCTCATCTATGGAAACCTCTCAAAAATTAAGCAAAACAACTATGAGGAAAATGGGAAGTTCGACCTTCTACGTATCATAGCTCGACATTTGTCGAGTGCTATACAAAACTATCATAAAAAATGGCAAACCATCTAATACACCGTGGTCATTGTACCGACGAATCAACATAATACAAAAGAGGGAAGCTATTGTGCTACCCATCACTGGTAAAATGGGATATGGTAGTCACTAAGAGTGAGAGGCACCTAACCTCCTCTGCATTGAAAGAGACGATTTTTAGTTGTCCACCAGACACCTGAAAATCAACTGGGGATAGTACCTCAACCCCAATATATCATTGAGAGTAGATGAGTCGACTCTCAACGAAAACACCTACTGGGACATCTGGGAACTAGGGAAAATCCTCCCCTCTCCTAGATAGCCTAGTGATAAAGCAAATATCCTCCTCAATGGGATGGTACCACCAATCTGGACCCACACGAAAAGCCTGTCAATGGACATCCCATCGACGAATCAGATGCACCAACAACCCGAAGTTCCCCTTAAGGGATGTAGCATCTTCATGGTACTTAAGGAGGCCTACATCCCTCAAGAGAGCATGAGTCGTTGGAATAATAGGGTGAGGGTACAAAACCCTCTCCCTCTCCCTCGCCTCCCATTCCCATACAACATTGTATAGGTCCACCCTATGCTCCTGATGTTGCTACTGCTCTCTCCACTCACGTCTCTGCATGATTAACATATGAAATACATCATCCTCGCTTATACATAAAACATTAAAAAAAATCTATTGAATGGTAAATTTAACTATAAATATAGAAAAATAACTTCCTTCGAAAAATAAGATAATTGTATTAATGATGCACCAAAAAAACAGTCATGCATCGTCAGCAGTGCACCCACAGATATTGTGAGCATCATGATTGATGCGTCAGTGTAAACTAATGCACCGAACAAAATATGTTCTACTATGTTGTGCAGTGTGTTGGAAAACAATACCGCATCGGGGTGCTACACTACAACACATACACTCCATTGCATTACTTTTATCATATGCATCACTTAAACCAAAAAACAAATTAAAATATTAAAGAAGGTAAACAATTATTTAAAATTAGCAAAAAATTGTGGTGCGTATTCTTCACTACACGCACCGGTGCATGTAACTAACATAATCGCACCGTCACATAAACTTTAACAAATTTTTGAGTATGGAACTTATTACAGTGCATTCCGGTCGTTATTATCACACCGCGCACGGTGCCACCAAAAACATTATTGGGTGCACTGCAACATAATGTTACATTTCTCAGCGGTGCATTTGGTAAACATGAACGCCCCGATGCACACGTTTACCAATGCACTGCATACAAATATATCTGATAAGGGCGATTTGTTATGTACTTTAACACCCCGGTGCGTTATCTGTACTTTGACGCACCGCCCCACCAGTTAAATGATTTTATTCAATGTGTCATTAAACAAACGCGCCAGTGCATTTATGTTTACCAACGCACCACATATAAATGTAACAAGGTAAGCGATGTGCCCTGTAAATTTATAGGTCACATCGTACGCGGTGTGAGTCGAAAGGCTCGAACGCACTGCACATTTTTTTTACACTTAAAATTTCACTCAATTTTAAATTTTAAACTGGTGAAAATTTAAGTTATGAAGAAACAAGGACATTACCTAGACATTTTGTCGTCAGGGAGGCATGGTTGCGATGTACTAAAAAAAACTAAATTTGCCCACTGTTTGGAAAAATTTGAAATTCACACACTGAGCAACAAATAAAAGGAATGCAAACAAGGAAAGCACCTATGGAAGGGCGCTTCAGATAGGCAAAGGTTGCACCGGTGCTTTTGAGATCTACAACACTGAAAATGGTAAAAATAATTTTTACCATCGATAATTGTTTTTAATAAAACCCTGTTTCGATGTGCCCGATTCACAATTCCATCGAGCCATACATGTTTAATGAGTGCACTGATTATATTTAAAAAAAAAAAAAATTGTAGCATGGTGCGCGTGTTTTTGGGTGCACACCGGTGTATATACTACTCCATAGCGCATCGTCGTACATTTTTTTGAAAAACTAGAATAGTGAATTTTTTTTTGTTTAAGCATGATACAGTGCGGTATAATAATAGACGCCATGGTGCGCTTGGGTTTACAAAGAGCACCACCTAAATTTGGAAATTATCTCTAACACGGTGCTCCATATTGGAGCACTGGTGTGCATGATACAATGGAGGGCACAGATATTTTTTTTTGACACAATCCTACATTGTTGCGTAAATGTTTTTTATTTAACCATATGATGATGCTCTCTACTAATAGTGCACCAGTGCTTCCAGTGTTACGCTGTGCATCTTATATTTTTAAAAGAACACTATTACGATGCGTCATTATTTCCCAGTGCATCCTTATTTCCGTAACACATCGGATAATATTGTTCTTTATTTGAAATAACCCTGCTACGATGCGCTAGTTTTGAGGGCACCGATGCACCTGTTGTCGAAAACGCACCAGTGCGTTATGTACTTATAAAAGCACCAGTGTAAAAACATCCACTAAAACCTCCCCCCGCTCACCTTCATTAGTATCATCCGCTATAAACGGATTTTTGGGATATTTTTATAGGGGCGTTCACAAAAACCTCCCCCAGAGGGTCTTTTCCTAGTAGTGTATGTACATTACAATGTTTAATAGAATTTGGTTTGTCAGTATACTACTTTATTTGCAACGTTGTATTTGTTTTCTCTATGCAATATTGTATGTTCATTCATTTTCTTTTCAACCCAAACTGGATAAGGTGGCCATTAAAGACTTCTACCATCTCAAAAATGGTCATAAACCTTGTTAAACTTACAACAATGTTTTAGCTCCTAAAATTCTAATGTAATTTTCAAGCCCTTCCCATGTGTTTTTGGTGATTTTGATGGTGCAAAACTTACAACAATGTTTTAGCTCCTGAAATTCTAATTTCAAGCCCATCCCATGTGTTTTTGGTGATTTTGATGGTGCAAAACTTCTGTAAATTTGAAAAGGTTTGGGACCATTTTTTAGATGGTGGAATTCTCAAATGACCACCTTTAAGTCTTGAATGTCCACCTAGATGATTTAATGGTAATATAAACAAGTAATGTCAATGTTGAGTTGCATTGTAGATCTTTTGAAATTGTCTCTATTTGTTTTTTATGGACTACATGCCATTTTTTTAAAAGTGATTCGTAGATAATAATCCTCAATTCGTCATATTTTAAGCTTAAGGCTTGATTAATGAGCCAATTACCCTCCTTATTTAGATCTTCCCTTACACAAACCTATTCTCCCTTGAGAGGATTGCGCTCTATAAATGAGGATGTGAATGCCATGTGTGATTTCTATGTGTAAGAATTAAATCAAAATGGGAAAAAAAGAAGTTAAAATCTCTATGTTAAAAAGTTTTTCTTTTTTATATGGTACACACACACTCATGTAAAAATGTTTTTTATATGCTAAACACACATGCATGCATGCACAGGTGTGCACGTGTGCGCGCACACACACACACACACCTTAGTGTTAAGGAATAATGCCCATGGAGGAGACACACAAACACAAATCTTAGTGCTAAGGCGTAATTCCCAAGGAGGAGATCCATTCCCACCAAGTCCCATTTGAAAACCTCGGGAAGAGTAGGGAAATCTAGAGGGAACTAGCAAGGAACTAGATTCCTCATTTGAACACTTCAGTGTGGGATGGTGAAGGGAATTTTTTTCTTTGATATATATATATATATATATATGAAGGAAAACCTCACAAGGAAACCTAAGGGATGCTTTGATTCCCCACATTTGTAGGAAGACATCCCTAGTAAACATGCCAATGTAGACTAGTGCACCTCATATGGGGGGTTCCAACCGAGCACTTGTTATCAAACTAGCTAAATAACCAACAACATTGGCAACAACCAATTGAGCTAACCACTTGGGCTAAAAAGGAGGAAGGTGCAACATTTGGACTTCCTAGGAAGTCACCCATCCCAGTACTATTCTAGCCTAAGTGTTATATATATGTATATATGCACACACACACACACATCATAATTTTGGATCTTTTAAGCATTGAGAGATCATATGCACCTCAATTTCTTTTCTATCCTTATTGATGGTGAATATGTACAAAGTTAAAATGGATATATGGTGACAATACCTCAATTCAAGTGCTCATTTATATGAATGACCATATAAAATGTATGTAACATTTTCTTGTTATATTTGGCATAATCGGTGCTCAGTTGTAAAGACCACATCGATTATTATTATTTTAATAAGAAACACTTATATTGTATGATGTAATAAAGGGTATAATGCCCATACTTTTATCAATGGAAACAAAGCACATGATAGCCTATAAGGAATAACGATAGGGCCCAAGTGTAACAACTAGCAAGAGCTCAAGTGAAAAATCAAGTCAAAAAATCTCTCCATATATAGTCTTGGGAAATGGGAAAAAAGTTTTTTCTCTCATTCATCGCTTTTCTCCTTATTATAGTATGAGAGCTCTTGTGATTGGCAAGTAAGCGTTGGGTTTTAGAATGGTATGCTAGTAGTTGGATCCTACTATTCATGGATGATGAATGGAAAGGGATATATATGAGGGGCTTTGCTAACATAGTAGGCACTAATATGGAACTCTATTATATAGCATTAGTCATATAAGACTCGTAGCTTTGATAGGATAGGGGGGAATAATAAGAGTGATTGATAATTTAGACATGAATTGAGTCATGAATGTTGTGTGCTTTGGTTTGCCCCAATATGGTTCTATGAATTATTTAATTCTTCTTGATCTCACTCATCATCAAGGATTTTGATATGTTGATGGTCATTAATTATGCCTATAGTTTCTTGGGTTTTTGGAAGGAATAGAGAGAGATTTTGATGGATCCAAATCAACCAGATGTAAAAGATATGAAGGGATACAATGTAATCTCTAAGCCTATTATATCAAAGCCAATCCTCCATAACTCCCTCTCGGTTATCCCCTTCCCAATTCTTAAATCTCGAGATGGTACCTTTGATCAAGGGCCAAACTTCCAAATAAAAGTGATAATATATAAATAAGATGACATATGTCATTAACTAACAGGTTGCAAGGTGGCCTTCCCGTGAACAAGATGGAAGGAGATATGTCGTGGAGCTCTCTTGTTTGAATAATGAGATATATGTTTGACCTTTGACTTATTGTGTACTCATGTTTTCTAATAAATTTGTGTGATTATTACACTACCTCTTAACCTTGAAGAACATTACCTCATAGAACTTTTTTCATAAGAGAGACATTTCGTGGAAGATGCAAGCCAAGGAAGGGGAGGAAGGGGGTTTCCCCTTTATAAGGATCAAATGATAACCGTGGAGTCTGTGATTACTTAGACCCTTTCCCTGGTAAGGTTTTCTAGAAGCCTTATACCTTAATATGCTGCAAGGCCCCCCACTTCATTGTTTCCCCTCCAACATGCATTGGTTTTAGAGGACCGATGCACCCATACCAAAGTGGAGCACTAGTGCACTAAGAGCAAAGTGAAACATCAATATATTTTTTGGGGTTTCTTTCCCTTTAGCATGCGTTGATCATGGAACATCGATGCGCCTAAACCAATTTAGAGCACATGTGCACCAAGACCAAAGTTGGCCATCAATTGTTTTTTGGGTTGTCACCCCTCTAGTGGGCATGGGTCATCGAACTCTGACGCATAGTTGAAAGGGGAGTACCAATGCACCAATACCAATGTGGAGAACAGGTGCACCAAGGCCAATGTGCCAAGATCAATATGTACCATTGATATCTTTTTGTGGGGTTGTTGCTCCTTTGATGCACATCATTCATGAATCATCAATGTGCAAACAAAAGTGGAGCACTAGTGCACCAAGACCAAAGTTGGGCACCTATGTCTTTTATTGGTTATTGTCACTCTGGTGTGTATGGGTCATGAAGCACTTATGCATCATTGTATTAAGTGCATTTGTATGCCTATGTCGTATCAATGCATCTAGGCCCAATTTTTATAAAAACTATGCCCACAACATTTGCTAAAATCCTCATTTTAAATGACACATCTTTAAGGAAGATAACCATTGGTGGGACCCAAAGAGCCTAGTTGGTAAGTCAACTGCTTGGGGTGATAACTTTCACATATGAACTCTATTTCTCTGTTGGGCTAGGATTTTTGGTTGTTAGGGTTTCAAGCATTATGTTAAAAGGTAGTTTGAGCCCGCTTTTATGGTTTTTTTTGCGAATGAGTGTAAATGTGGCATCTCTTCTCATAGATAAGATACCACCATTCTAATAATTTGTATTGCTATGTACATTAAAGGTTTTTTCAACATTTGATTCATTAATAGAATTTGGATTTTCACCATAATACTCTATTTGCAATATGATATTTGTGTTCTCTATACAATATTGCATGTTCTTTCATTTTGTTCTCAATCCAATCTAGATTGGGTGGCCATTTAGGACTTACATCTTCCCAAAAACGATCCTAAATTTGATCAAATTTACAACAATTTTGTAGATCCTAAACTTCGAACTCATTTTTCAAGCCCTTCCCATGCATTTTTGAATGTTTTGATAGTGTAAAAGTTGTTGTATATCCGACAAGGTTCAAGACCATTTTTGTGACAATCGAAGTCTCAAATGGCCACCTATATCATTTAATGGTAATACAAACAAGTAATGTCTATGTTGAGTTGCATTATGGATATTTTACAATTGTCTCTATTTATTTTTATGAACTACGTGTCATTTCTTTTAAAAGTGATTCCTTGATAATAATCCCTAGTTCATCTTCCTTTAAGCTTAAGAATTGATTAACGAGACAATCACCCTCCTTATTTGAATGTTCCTTTACACATGTATTCTTCACTAGGATGGTTTCATTTGTTCAATTCTATGAATGAAGTGCATTCTATAACCCAGTGTGAATGAGATGTGCAACATTTGTGTGTAATTCTTAAATCAAAATTAAAAAGAAAAACTAAGGGATAACTTGATTAGTTCAACCTTTTTCGCTAAGGAATAACACCCAGGGAGGCCACAAAATTCATTCCCACCAAGTCTTGTGGCGTTATTGACCACTTTTGCAACTAGTTGTTAATACCACCCTCCATTAAAAAAATGGGCAAGATGGGGGGAATTTATGGGGCACTATCAAGGTACCAACTTCTTCACCTTGAATGCTAGAGTATGGGAGGGCAAGGGGAATTTATTTCTCTCTCTCTCTCTCTCTCTCTCTCTCTC
>SNQJ01S0011668.1:65174-76323 GCA_010110895.2 Picea sitchensis | reverse complement strand
CACGTTAATAAAAGCTACATTAATCTTAATTATTTTAAGAAAATGATTATAATGTATGATGTAATAAAGAGAAAGATGCCCTGCTTTTATTTATGTTTATAAAGCACACAATAACCAATAACCCAGAAGGAATAATGATGGGGTTCAAATGTAAAAAGGGTGAAAGTGAAAAATCAATGGGGTTCAAATGTAAAAAGGGTGAAAGTGAAAAATCAAGTCAAAAAACTTCCCTCTCTATAGTATTGGAAAATGGTTATTCTCTCATGCACTACTTTTCTCTTTATTATAGTATGAGAGCTCTCATGATTGGAGAGTAAGCTTTGGATTTTATTATGTTATGCAAGTTGTTGGATCATGTTGTCCATGGATGATGAATGGTGAGGATATATACGAGGGACTTTGTTAGTTAGTAGGTATTAATATGGATTTCTCTGCCATAGCAACCAACAAAGAAAACTTGTAGTTTTAACATGGTAGTGGGTAATATTAAGAGTGTATGATACTTTGCTATGAATGTTGTGTACTTTGGTTGCCCTAATATGGTTATATGAATTAATATGGTTATATGAATTATGTAGTTCTTGATCTTGTTCATCATGAATGATTTTGATATGTCGATGCAATAGTTTTTTGGTTTTGGGATAGAAGTGAGAGATATACTTGTTGTATTATGGATTTTAACTTGAGAGTGGCTTTCTAAATGTGATTATATGGCTAGTTGGTAAATTATTGTTTTAAATTATTGGAAAATTTGTTAAAAGATGAATTTATTTTCTTTGCAATGTGGGGTTGCTTTATTTGTTTAGATAAATTATTTTGTAGTTGTAATGTAGATAAATTTTTAGATTTGATATTATATAGCTCATGTATATTTAGAGTTTTTTATATAATGTAATATACACTTGTGAATTTTAGATTTGTTATTGCATGTTATATTTTATTGGGATTTTAATGTAATTATAATATTTTGGGGATTATTTGTGTAAAATAAGTCATTAAGGCATGACTTGTAATCCATTAGTATTAGTCAAAATGATCAATTTCTTATTCTCACGGGTGTGAAGAAGCAGGATTGAAACTAGCAAAATGAATTGTATAGAATCAATCATGACCTCGAAGACTTGCCCCTAGTAACTAGGACTTCCCAGGGAGGTCACGCATCCGAAGAGCACCCTTAACCATGACATTTTTCCCTATAGTCCAACTCACTTAGCTTGCTATCCCATTGAAAAACAATAACAAGTATCGTGCCTTATGAACTATCCATTTATGAGCCATACAACTTTTTATTTAAAGAATTGGGAGGCTTTCGAAGTCCAACATATGAAAATATCATTTTTGGTATTATTTGTGTAGAGTAAGTCATCAACGCATGACCCATATCCTATCAACATTAATTAACCATTTTTTCATGGCCTTGAATACCCACTTCACACTCCATGCATCGGGTATACTCATAGGGGTGAAGAAGTGGGATTGAAAGTAACAAACTAGATTATATATCATCAATCATGGAGTGAGTTAAAAAGTGGACAAACTCAACCTTTTTGGTCGATTTTGTTTTTTTGGGTGAGGCAAAATTCCACCTTCATTACTCATATTTTTCAAAATTTGACAACTTGAATATTCTTAAAATAGGAAAAAATCCCTAACAACAAAGTTCCATAGTCAATGTTCCTATCAATTAAGTGGAACTATAACTTTCAACAAAATTCTTACCATATTTGGAAAAGAATATAAACATAAAAGAGGTCGAGTTTGCCTACTTTTTAACTTACTCCTATCAATCATCACCTCTAGGGCTTGTACTCAATGATCAAGGCTTCTTGGGGAGGTCACCCATCCCAAAACTCCTTTGACTCAAACATGTGTAACCATGGAGTTCCCCCCAATAGTGAAACACTTAGCTATCTACCACATTTGCAAAATTTGAACAAGAATTGAGCCTTTTGAATTATTCATTTATAGTTCCCCCAACCCAATTAAGTAGGGGCATAATTGTCTAACTATTCTAATATTTGGATCCATTTTGGACCCATTTTGGTCATATATTGATTTTTCTTTATCATACTTTGACCAATTTTGACCCAAAAATAGAATAGTTAGAAAATTTCATTAATGGGTTTTCACAATCCAAACATTTGAAATGTTATTTTTGGGATTAAGTAAAGTCATTAATGCAATGAAAACAAATAAAAAAATATATTTATAGAAAATGATAAATTTAATATCATGCTATTTTTAAGATTATTTAAGTAAAATCATTAATGCAGTAAAAAAACAAAAAAATCTATTTATAGAAAAATGAGAAATTTGATAAGGAGTTTAAGAAAAAAATAAATGTACATTACATAATTGTTTTTCTTCAAATCCCCTATCACTTATTCAATAAATTAAATTACATTTAAAATTTTTACAATTTTCTATTTATTAAATACAAATGTATATTACATCATTTTTTTTTTCAAATTCCTATCACTTATGCAATGAAAAAAACAAAAACAAAAACCTATTTATAAAAAAATGACAAATTTGATACTAAGAGTCTAAGAAAAAAATAAGTGTACATTACATCATTGTTTTTCTTCAAACCCCTATGACTTATTCTCAATGAATAAGTTAAATTAATTTTAAAATTTTACAATTTTCTATTTATTAAATAAAAATTTACATTGCATCATTATTTTTTCTTCAAACCCCATCACTTATTTAATGAATAAATTAAATTAATTTTAAATTTTTACAATTTTCTATTTATTAAATACAATTATACATTACATCATTATTTTTTCTTCAAACCCCATCACTTATTCAATGAACTAATTAAATTACATTTTAAATTTTACAATTTTTCTAGTTATCGTAATGCCTTCGGCGGCAGTATATAGTGATGAATTTGCTCTAACTTTAATATTACTTCTGGTTTGACTTAAAACATTTCATTTAAACCTTATATTGAACATACAAAATAGTAAAAAATATTTTTTTTATAATAAAAAATTATGTTTTTCTTGTATCTTATTGGTCCATATATTTAGAGTGTTATTACAAGCTTCACTTTGTTTGAGGTTTAATACAACCCTGAATTGACACCACCTCTTCGAGATTTGGATCGGTGGTTAGAGAGATTTGAATCGGTAGTTCAGAGACAGTGCATAGCATTGTTAAATACCAGTGTTTTTTGAGAATACAATGCTCCCTTTAAACTCAATTTTTTTATACAAGTTAGGACAACCTCCTAGAAAAGATCAAACCTGATAGATGCCCTGGTCATGAACAATATATATAATATAATAAAATAAATAAGACTATTAAATTTATTTAACTGTAATAAACAGTTATTATGTCATCAAATTCATCTTAAACTAGTACTTTTCCTTAACCACTCTTTTGTCTCTTTGAAAAACCCAAAAGTGGGTTGGACAACCCACTTACTGTTTCTTTTAAAAATACATCAATGACGCCCAAACAAGGAGTTAGTTACTCGAAAATAAGAATTTGACATAATTTAAATAGGGAAGGAGAATGCATGTGAGGTGGATGAATACATGTGGATATTAATTATACAGCAAGTGGATATTATTGTACAGCAATACTCTGACCCCTTCCCTTCTCTTCCACTAAGTTTGGAAAACTGGACCATGAATACCATGTCGTCCTGTATTGGAATACATCGATTCCACCATGACCATGTCCCTTGTGACTGACGAGTCTTCACCTCGGAGCACACTATTTTTAGCAGGGGTTATCCAGTGCAACAACCAACGAATAGGGCCTCCCCCTCTTGCCGCTTCAAAGGCTCGTATCTCTGCTCCACAATTCCTGGATTTAAACCAGGAAGGGGTTGAATCCACATTGATTTTTCCCGTGCCTTTAGGTTTATATGGGCGTTTTTGCTGGGGCATGAGAAGCCAGGTAGAATGATAAGGGCTATCCATCACACACCCAGTATGTTGCAATGCAATTTATTAATGGACTTCTGATTTGGATCGGGCCATGGACTTGGAAGCATGGGCGATTACAGAATTTTGGAACAAGAATATGAATAATAATGGCGGTGCGGAGACAGAAGCTTCAAATGCGGATACTGTTAATCCCGCCTATTCCTACTCTCTCTCTTGTTTGCGGATCGATCCTTTTGGCGTTAACATTCGTGTCGATTCTGATAGGGCCTCTGATTGATCTCCGACACTTTCCAGACCATTCTGGGCCTCCCCCCGTTCCCATAAACCTGGTGAGGATCTTTGACATTAATCCAATTTTGTTTCTTGGCCATTTTCAAGATTCAGGGAATTTTTTGTTGATTTGGCTAATTTTCCCAATTTTTTATAGGATCAAATGATGTTATTTGAAATAATCACTAGCATTTTTCTCATAATATATTTAAATTTTGTTTACAGTATCTAGCCAAACAGCTATATTCGAAATTCAGAAAATCCATCCCAACATATATATTTGAAATTCACAAAATCCATCCCAAATTTTAACAACTGCTACAGTACTACAATACCACTAATGAAACATTAACCTAGCAGCTGATAATTCTATTAGAAGGAGCTGTAATCTCGGCAAAATAACGGTATTTTCTTATTTCTTGATGCCTTGTGTGATTAGGCAGCGGAGACGAGAAATCCAGATGCTTCGAATTTAAGAATAAGTGAATTGGAAGATGTCCCGGTATGATTTTAGTTTTATCTATTTGATTTCGTCATTATTATTCGATCTTTACTAGTTTTGTGGCCGACTTCCTTTGACAATTTAATTCTTATCTGATCAATCTTTTGTTTCGTAGCAACTGAGATCCGCCAAATCTATTACAAAACAAAATTAACCCTTTCTACGGTAGCTTTGGAATCTTGCTACAAGACAATTCTCATTGCATCTATACAAGGATAGAATTGTCTCTGTGATTGTTTCTTTAGCTATAAGATGACTAAATCTAAAATGTTGAATGAATCTTAATACAGAGTAAAGTAGTTGTAGTAATTGAATGCGTTAATGACCACAGATCCCGTGCACATGCTAGAATTTTGTTATGCGACAAAAAAAATTGAATTAGTTTATTTCAAATTTATTGCATCACAGACTCAAGGTGACCGTTCGATTGCTGATATTTGGGCTTCAAGGTTCTCTGAGTTTTACTATGGTTGCAGCGAACCTAGCCGTCGATTCACATGTAAGCCTTGCATTTCTCGTGAACTCTTAATTCCTCCTAACCCTGATTGGTTATTAGCTGTAAAACAGTCATGGAATTTTCTTTTTGATTTGTAACTATTTCTATTTATTCTGCTTAATGATGTATAGTTTTATCTAAGCTTTAGTTTTGAACACCATACCATAATTATTCTTCTACAAGATCTTCCCTTTTAATCAGGTAAATGACATTATTGAAGTCTCCCTTTTCCCTCCAAAACGGAAATATTTCATAAGTGCCAATACAACCCCAATTGTTTCTTCACAGAATACTTAGGAACATTTTTCTGGCTCCCTCAATATGCCTGGTAGTTTCAGATATGAAAATTGTAGAAAATTACTGAAAACCTATGTTTCAAAGTGGTGAGGGGACTGGGAGACAGGGTCACGAATATATGGGACAGCTGAAGAGATCCCTCAAAGTTCAGGGATGGCAGGGTACAGGACATGGACTTTTTCCTATTATCTTTGTCAAGTTCATCAAGCTGACATCTTGTACCTAAGATAGAAACTGATGTTAGGGCTAGGCGCTGTACAGTGTAGACAGGAGGGTAACCAACAGAGAGACTTTTTGTTCAGCAACATTTTCATTCTTTGATTCCAAAATAGGCTGCTCGAAATTCAAAACAGCCAGTTTAACTAATCATATCAACTAAGAGGTTTGTAGACATATCTCCTGCTATATAGTAGAATGTTTTCCCCTGCACCCATTTAGATTATACATGTACTGGATGAGTAGTTAGTTCCCCACACAATATATTTTCAGCATGGATAACATAAGGTAATACCGTCTGAAAATTCCTTCCAACATTCAACAAAGAGCAGCTTTAAGTCTCAAACAAAGATTTCTCCTCGAATTCACTATGATTGATGCCTAGTAGCCCGTAGATTGGACAAGTCTCTAAGAATTAGACTGCTGAAGCTGAATTTTGAATCTTGACACTTCTACTCAAACTTATAATCCAAGAATACAAAAGTCGTCTAATAGATTTCTTCTTGTATTCCAAACTTCCCACATCTCCTAATTAAATGGGAAACCATATAAAAAGTATGGAAACACTATTTACTATATATTACTATTATCCTTCATGCAAAAGGTGTTGGAGATACTTCACACACACCTAGGATTTCTTTTTCCTAAGGTTTTCCCTATGTTTATTAGTTATTATTTAGTCTCCTATATTTTAGGAAGAATATTCCTCTAAGAGAATATTCCCTTCAGTTCACACTTTAGTTTGATCAGTTGAGTGGAGTCTAGATGCCACATTGGGATTATCACCATGCAACATTGGGATCATCACCAGCTAATGCGCATTGTCCTTGGGATCATCACCAGACTAGCGCATTACTCATGATTCCTTGATCTCCTCCTCACTTCACTCTGTTTCAGTCAGTTAACTGAACACTGAGAGACTAGTTAACTCAGACTAGGTGGCAGTTCACTCTCGTAACTGCCTAAGAGACTAGACTAGGTGGCAGTTTACTTTTGTAACTACTGGTGTGTGTCTAGATCACTCTAGAACACCACTATGGCGCATTGGCTTCTCCTCCAGTGCACATTAAATGAGTTATACAGAGTATATCATGTGTAAATTATCATTCATTCATTTGGTTAATTAGAATTCTTCCATTCTTTGTCTCCTGCTTCTCTTTTCTCATATTTTCTCTGCAACTGTGTATGTCAATTCCTACATAGATCTATTCTGTGCAGGTTCAACACATTTACATGGTATCAGAGCCGACAGACTGCTAGGGAAAAGACACACCAAATTATTTTTGCAGGTGCCGAAGATTGAAGATAGCGAAAAAATGGAATTTTCAAAGGATATCATTCTTACACAGTACAATTTATTTGCATGGAAGGAGAAGATGATAATGCATCTTCAAGGCAAAGGATTATACCAGTTAACCAGGAATACAGAGACATGACCGACATCAACCATAGAAAAATCCAAGTATCTAAATCGAATGGATGAATTGTTTGGAACAATTTGTAGTCTCATTTCTCCCGAACTCCTCTTTCACATATCCTCCTGTAAAACCCTTAATGAAGCCTGGACCACCATGGAAGGGATTTTTGGGGACGAGATGAGGGGACACATGCTCGAGGTGGAATTGCTCACATTGGATCCAAAAACCTTCGACAATCTCCAAGATTTCTTTACCAAATATAAGGATTTGTTGTCGCAACTCAAGGCTTGTGAGGTTGATAAATCTAAGGAGGAGAAACAAATGGTTCTCACCATTCTCTCCAAACTTGGTCCAGAATACTCAGTGTTTGTATCCACATTTCATTCAGTTAGATTCGCCTCTGGATCTACCTGGACGATGCCCTCTCTTGAGGCCTTTATTGAGTCTCTGACACAAGAGAAGAACAAGCTCATCAATATGGGCAAAATCAAAGGCCCAAATGTGCATGCACTTACTGTGCAAGATGGCAGCGGTCATCAATATCATAAATCTAAAGACAAAGACAAAAGGAAAGCACATGCAAATCCAAAGAAGGAAGGGTACTCAAAACCCTTCAACGATGCCTCCGGATCCAAAGGTGGAAAGGGAAGAAAAGGGGAGAAATGCACTTACTGCCATAAAGGATTCCATCTAGAATCCACATGTATGCATAAACAGATAGATTTAATGACCCAAATACTTCAGCAAAACAACCTTGGAGATTGCATCCCTGAGGGTGCCAAGAAGAAGAAGCTAGAAGATCATAATCCCAAGAAAGACAATTCTAGCCATGCCTTGATTGCCATCAACTCCTCTCCCGATGCTTGGATCGTAGATCCAGGTGCATCACACCACATGGCTGCCACAAAAGAAGTCTATTCTTCATTGGATGCATGCAAAGGTCCTCCTATTCTGATGGGGGACAACTCTCTCGTTGAGGTCATCGGCAAAGGAAAAATTGAACTCACAAACGGAAGCTTCGAGAATGTGCTGCACGTTCCCAAACTTTTCGTCTATCTTCTCTCCGTGTATCAGATGACAAAATCCGGCACCGGAAAGAGACTCATATTCACACCTGATGCAGTGGATATCTATGACATGCAAACTAATTCCAGGGTTGCTACCGGTGAGGTAAATTATCAATCTAGACTCTACACATTTTCTAAATTTATTGAACCAGATTCTGCATTATTGCTTACCCATGCCAATGAAAGCAGTAGGATATGGCACGAAAGGTTCGGGCATTTAAATTTCAGATATATGCAACAACTTAGCAAGCAGGGAATGGTTGATGGTCTACCCGACATCCACTTCTCCAAAGGAATTTGTGAGAGGTGTGTTCTTGGAAAACTCCCTCAAGAGAAATTCGACAAAGGAAAGAATCAGAAGGCTTCCTCTCCTTTAGATCTGATCCATAGTGACCTCATGGGCCCTTTTCCGCATCCATCAATGAGTAAAGCAAGGTACGTGCTCCTTTTTATTGATGATTTCTCACGCTTCACATGGATTTTCTTTCTCAGGAAAAAATCAGAGGTCTTTCAACACCTCAAAGATTTCAAAGCCCTTGTTGAGATACAGTTAGGAAAGAAAATCAAAGTCCTCTGAACAGATAACGGGGGAGAGTATGTCAACCATGAGATACATAATCTTTGTCACGAGGCAGGGATTCAATTGTAGCACATGGTTCCCTATACTTCGCAGCAAAATAGAGTTGCTGTGCGGAAAAATAGATCTCTAAAAGAGATGGCATCTTGCATGCTACATGCAAAGTCACTTCCATAGAGATTATGGGCTGAAGCACTTAATTGTGCAACCTACATCCAAAACAAATCTCCCCATAGATCTGTCAAGGATAAGATCCCTTACAAGGCTTGGAGCGGCCTCAAATCGGAAGTGACCCACTTCCGTATTTTCGGTTCGCGTGCATGGGTCGGGATTCCTTCTGAGAAGAGGAAGGCACTTGATCCACAGAGCATAGAGTGTATCTTTTGTTGGATACCCTGACGGTGTGAAGGGATATAGACTCATTGATCTTTCCTCGGACCGGCTCATCATTGAGCGTAGTGTCCAATTTGAGGAAAGCGTCCCGCATGTACCTTAGCAGCCACATGCAGACACCTTTGTTCTTCCACCTGTCAGAGATGATGAGCATGCACATGACGACTTTTCTTCAGATGAGAGTTTTGATTCAGAGGATTCAGATGATCCAGATACAGAGTCGGTACAGTCAGATGCAGAGTCAATGCATCTAGATGCAGAAGCAAAGCCAGAGCAGAGGCCCAAGTGGGCCAAGACTACTCTTTAGGATGTAAGGGATCTTGTTGGGGATCCAGCTGATATTAGGAGGACTCAATCTGATTTCGAGGAGCCTCCTCTTGCACTCACTACCACTGAACCAATGCCACCCAAGCATCTTTTCTTGGTTCAATCTTCAGATCCACAGTCTTATGGCGAGGCTACTGGAAATCCCTTTTGGGAATCTGCCATGCAGGAGGAGTACAACTCCCTCTTCGAGAACCAGACTTGATATCTAGTTCCCCTTCCTTCAGGAAGGAAACTTGTCAGGTGCAGATGGGTCTATAGGACCAAGAGTGCAGCGGATGGATAGGTTAGCAGATGCAAAGCCAGGCTACTTTCCAAAGGCTTTCAGCAGGTGCATGACATTGACTATGATGAGACCTTCGCTCCAGTAGTGAAGATGGATTCCATACGTTTGGCACTTGCCATTGCGACAACCAAGGGATGGGAAGTCCATCAGATGGACGTGAAGAATCATTTCTTCACGACGATCTCTCTGAGGAGATCTATATGGAGCAACCCCAGAGATTTATGCAGGATTCATCTTTGGTCTGTCGACTGAAGAAGTCTCTTTATGGCCTCAAGCAGGCTTCGAGGGCATGGTATGCCAAGATGGATTCCTACCTGGTATCACAGAATTTTGTATGTTGTAAGTCAGACCTGAATGTTTAATGCTCAGGACGATTGATTCACTTCTACTCCTGGTTTTGTATGTTGACGATTTGTTGATCACCGATTGCTCGAATTCAACGATTGCTATAGTCAAGAGGATTTTGCATGACAAATTCTTGATGACGGACATGGGTTTGCTACATTTCTTCCTTGGACTCGAGATCAGTCAGGATGCATTAGGCATCAAACTATCTCAGGCCAAGTATGCATGAGATCTCCTTGAGAGATTTCACATGACTTACTGCAAGTCTGCCCCAACTCCTTTCCTATCAGGAGTCAGACTTGAGGATGGCGGGGACATTCCATTGATTGACAACACATTGTACAGACAATTAGTGGGGAGCTTGTTGTATCTCACACACTCTAGACCAGACCTCTTCTATGCAGTTGGAGCAGTCTCCAGGTTCATGCAGGAGCCGCATGAGCTGCATTGTAAGGATGCAAAGCATATCCTTCGATACGTATAGGGCACCATCACCTTTGGGATTCACTATTCAACAGACTCTACATTGGACCTCATCGGGTTCCCTGATTTTGACTGGGTTGGCGATAATATTGATCGCAAGTCCACATTTGGTTACTCATTGAGTTTTGGTTCCGGGCCTATCTGTTGGTCGAGCAAGAAGCAGGCTACTATTGCTCTATCTTCAGCCGAGGCGGAGTACAGAGGGGTAGTTAACATAACCATTCAGGCTATGTGGCTACAACATTTTCTCACTGAGTTGGGCATTCAGTTTCATCGGTCGATTGTCATCTAGTATGACAATTAGAGCACTTTGAAGTTCTACAGAGATCCAGTTCAGAGGCAGCGGACGAAACACATCGAAATCCACATGCACTACATTCGGGACTTAGTACATGAGGGGATCATCGACCTGCAGTTTTGTCCTTCAGTAGAATAGACCGTAGACATCTTCACCAAGACCTTCATTGAGCAGAAGTTTCATTCTCTGCGCAGTCGTCTTGGAAGGAAGGAAACAGTTGCCTAACAACTGTCAGTTCTTCTTTTTACATACATTGTACTTTGAGGGGGGGG
>SNQJ01S0011668.1:48968-64981 GCA_010110895.2 Picea sitchensis | reverse complement strand
TGATCTCCTCCTCATTCCACTCTGTTTCAGTCAGTTAACTGAACATTGAGAGACTAGTTAACTCAGACTAGGTGGCAGTTCACTCCCATAACTGCCTGAGAGACTAGACTAGGTGGCAGTTTACTCCCGTAACTGCTGGTGTGTATCCAAATCACTCTAGACTACCACTATGGCTCATTGGCTTCTCCTCCAGTGCACATTAGTTGAGTTATACATAGTATATCATGTGTAAATTATCATTCATTCATTTGGTTAATTAGAATTCTTCCATTCTTTCTCTCCTGCTTCTCTTTTCTCAATTTTTCTCTGCAACTGTGTATGTCAATTCCTAGCTAGATCTATTTTGTGCAGGTTCAACACATGTACAAAAGGTTTGATAAAAATAGAACCCTCACCACTAAAAATATCCGTAACTTATCATGGATGAATTTTCAATTTTCCTAAAATAGTCACATTTCATTAAGTTCTAGTCTAATTTCACATGAGTTAATCATGTGAAACCTAATGACAACTTAGAACAAAATTGGAATAGATAAAAAAAATCCCATCCAAAACTGAATTTCAGCCACCTTGGTGGAAATTTTGAGGCTAGCTTGTTGGAAAGAATTCTATTAATCTTCCCCCAAATTGCTTGCTTTGAAGAAATTGCAAATCTGGATGCATCAAGATGTCAGACCCCTCACAAGAAGCATCTTCCTCTGGTAGACTCTTCCATTTGATAAGATACTAGTCAATTTTTATTTCTCAATATCGTATCCTTGGAGGAAGGGATCGTCCCAGGCTCCATAACCAATTGTCCTTTCTCATCTAAAGGTAATAACTGCTGTAATACCTTGACATTTTGACTAAAGACCTTTTTCAAACGATGGACATGATACACATTATGGATGTGAGCCCCGCTAGGCAACTCAAAAGCATAGGCTACATCTCTTACCTTCCTTTGCACTGTTTGGGACCATAAAATCTGGGATAAAGTGAGCCCCGCTAGGCAACTCAAAAGCATAGGCTACATCTCTTACCTTCCTTTGCACTGTTTGGGACCATAAAATCTGGGATAAAGTTCTTCTACACCCTCCATTTTCAGACTATTTGTATAGCTATAGGTAAATGAAGACAGTCACCCACCTCAAATATGTTTTCTTACTTGTGTTGATTTGCAAATGCCTTTCGCTTGGCTTGTGCAAGCTTGATGTTGTCTTTGAGATGCCCTAAAATCTTATTGTTCCTCCACAAAAATTTTAGCCATAGGCACACTAGTATCTTCCAACATTCAATAAATCAATATAGGAGCGTTGTAACCATATAAAGCATGAAATGGTGTCATCTATATGGATGTTGTAATTTGTTGTTAATAGATATACTAATTCTCAGTCTAATGAAGCCATTTTAACCAAAACCCCTATTGGTTAGTGACATAATTCTATAAATACCATTCCAAACATTTATTTACAACTTCAATTTTACCATTGGTTTGCAGGTGATATCTAGTATTAGGAGTCAATGTTGTGCTTTCCAATCTGAAAATCCCTTTCCAGAATGTACTCATAAATTTTGGATCTAGACAGTTAACATTCACCCTAGGAAACCCATGAATCAGTAGCTTTCTTGCATAAATAAATTAGCTACTTGGTGTGCCTTATATGTACTTCAACTGCAAGAAAATGTGCCTACCTAGTTAGTAAATCCACAACAATATAAATGCAATCATGCCTAGTAATGAAATCGATACAGATAGATTCCCATTTCTATATAGATATAGGAAGTGATTGAAGCAGCCCTGGACTTTTGGCAGTCTTCAACCATTTTCATTGGTAAGTTTGACAAGCTGTGACATATTCCCTGGACTTAGAATTCCTGTCATCTCTGGCAATAACATCTGGCTAATCCTCCAATAGAACGAACAAGTCATCATCCTTTGCATACTCAACAGTATGTCAACAAGCCAATTGAGCTCCAAAGTTGTAAGCATATATCATCTAAAGAATTCTAGACATAGTGTTAGCAACAACATTACCAAAACCCTTTTGATAATGAATGCCAAAATCATATTATCAGATCATACTTATTTGTTTATTTTATTGCTTGCTAAGATGATAAATATTTGAGGCTGTTGTGGCTAGTTTTTACAATAAACTTCCCACACAAAAGATATTGCCTGAATTTTACCAAACAATATGTACTGCCGACATCTCTTTGTCATATATTAACATAACATTTTCCTTCTCATTCAACTTCCAACTGTCGAAGGCCATTTGTCTCCCCATTTTATCAAATCCAATTCCAATACTTATTCTTGAAGCATCATATTATGTCACGAATTGTCATGGGAAATTGGGAATAACAACTAATGGGTATGATTTCATCACCTCCTTAAGCTTTTGAAAGGTTGCATCCACTATGTTTCTCCATGCAAACCTACCTCTTTACTTCAAATCACTCAGTAGCATTGTATATTATTATAATATTAACTACAAATGCCAAGAAAACCTTGCTACTAAGGAAATGTCTTAGGAACTAGTCACTCTAGACTCTAGAGTAGCCTTGATCTTGGACTAATCTCTATGTTGTTACTTGATCCCTGTTCTAATTATAATGACTTTTGCACAAGAATTTCACAATTGTATTCCTTGGCAAAAAAGCTACTAAATGCTTCTGAAGATATTCCTTGCTAAACATGCTTCTCTAAATTTTGACTACAAATAAGGCTATTGTCAAGAAATGCAAGTGTAAATTTCTGAAGACGGGGTTGGAAATTTTGGTTCATAGTAGACTGGAAGGTGGTTTGGGGCATTTGTGAGATCAAATGGCATAACAAAATTTCAAAATGACCCTAATAGGTTTTGAATGTTGTACTCAGATCTAGTCCTTCAGATTCTCAATCACAAACCAATCTTGGAAAAACTGCTGGATCATATAACTCAGTAGTCAACTTGTGGACCCAAGGGATAGCTTGTTCTAATCTAACCATGATATTGGTGTAAAACCCGAACTATTGCGAGAATAGCCCTCACAGATTCAAATTTAATGCTAAAATATTCCTGTTTTATGATACCCTAATAAAGTATGACAATAGAATAAATAAGATTTGTAAATAATAATGCACTTTAGGATTCTTAGGATTTTAATTGAAAATTGGAAATCCACAAAATAAAACAAATGCCCGAAATGAAATCAAACCAAGCCACAAAGTAAGCTAGGAGAAGTGAATAGCATGTAACATTAAAACAAATGCAATTGGAATGAGGGATGATAATATCCTCATCTGCATATTATTGGTGTTGTAGCCTCCAACCAAGTATCCTTACTAAGTTAATTTGCTATTGTGGTATTCCTCCAAGGATCTGAACTAGGGTATGTGAATATGTAGTAGATGATAGGAAAGGAGACATCAATTTAAAGTGGGTAGTGGAGATTGTGGATGTGTTTGGATTGGACTCATAGTACAATGCCTCTAACATGCATAGATTTCTCCTAAGAAGGGACGACATGGGCAGGCCATGGATGTAACTCTCATGAGTTCATGTAATGGACCCAACACTATACTCATTGGGGGTCACAGATTTTTCTTTCCCTTAGATTTTCTTTTTGGAAATCTCTCATTCACTCTTTGCAAGCAATTGTATTCCTTGTAATTTTAGTGTGACAATGAAGACAACAAACACAAACTACTTAACACATTTGATTAAATTAAATGAGATAAAATGATAACATTATGATAATTCATTATATTCTTACAAATTTACAAGAAAGCAACAAGAGCACATCTGATACTCATCGTTTGATTAAACAACTATGAACCAACTTGTCAGAAGAATGATTCATACCCTGGCCATAAACATTACTACTCCACTACCACCACTAAGTTGGGGCAATGATATGATAAGAAACTGATAGGCATATGACAGGCTCTCACTCAACCTCCAACAATTAGTGGACTCAAAAACCGAGATAGCCTCCTCGCTAGATCAAGGCATGTGATGGATTATAGTGCCTATAATATTTGTTAGGCTTTATAACACAAGCCCAAAATCTAGTGTAGGCAAAGACATATATATGTAAATAGAAGAAGAAACCATTATAGCCACATGGGTGTAACTGGTTACTGCACCTTTAAAAATAATTAGAGCAGAACATCATAAATAGTGAGCCACACCAAGGGTAAACTAGGTTCCGAATAAACTTTATAGCTAACATTCCCCATAAGGTTTATTTGGTGGCAAGCATCAAACTTGAAAAGGATCACACCACATGAATAGGATTTGAAGGAGTAAGCATTAAGCCTCAAGCATTCCTTCTTTAATGCCCATTTCTCATTCCCAACATATTACAAAGTTTCACAAACTTGGCTTCACTTAGTAAAGATATTTTCAATTTGCTCTTCAAACCTACAATACTTCAATTTGGCCGGTCCTTGTATCTTCTTTCTCACATAATGATGATGAATTTCAATGTGCTTCAGAAAACTGTTTTCTTTGCCAATTGAATAGTGCTTTGATTATTGCAATAGAGTGTAGTAGGCTAGTAGCATCATTTTGAGGGAGATTTAACCCATCAAGTAGCCTCCTTAGTCATATTGCCTCTTGAGTAGCCAAGGTAGCACCCTTCATTAGCACACATGTTCATGGTGATTTAATCAATTGGTGACTATTTGGAGGGCGATTATGGTTTTATTTCAGCATTAACCTTTTTGCACACATGTTGAGGTTGTTTTAATTGTTCAGTGGTTGAATTAATCTAATTTATCCATGGAGTTGGTTTCCTTGGGCTTCACACATATGGATTGGTTGCATGCATCTTGTGGACCTCTTGCTATTTTTGGAGGAGGTTGTTGTGGAGCATTCTCCTAGGATGATTATTATATTGTTTATTCTCTCTTGCATCTTGGAAGGTGCACTAGGTGAGTTTTCCTAGGGGGACCTTGGAGCACATCCTCCTATGTGGAGAATTATTTTATTATGTTTTGCATGCATGCATTCTTGGAGAATGAATTTCATGTGGACCTTTTGCATGTTGACTTAGTTCTCATGCCTATTTTTAGTTGTATGCCTCTCTTGGAGACTTTTGATGTAACTTCACCACTAGTTTCGGATAAAGGCAAGTTGTCCTTGAGAGGCATTTGTTCACATGATGTGACGTAGTCAACCATAGATTGAGGAGAGATCTAACTACTAAAATATTTTACTATTTGTTTGATTTGTCACGGAGTTAGTTAGAAGGATAATGATGTTTTATTGTATAAGAGAAGAGACTCACTCTATACAGAGGAGCTCTCTCTCCATTGTAATGATGGTTGAGATTTTTGGAGATTGAGGAGCTCTTCCCTTGGGCTACATTGGACATCATTTTAGCAAGTTTAATGGAAGATTTGAGGTATTGCATCTATCTTATGTGAGATTCTTTCACATGTTTATTTTTGTAGGAAACCCTTGCAACTAGCCATGAAGGCCTTGTAATGGAGCATTTCATCCCTCTTATATTCGTTGTTGTTATATTAAGCTTGCATCTAACAAAAAAGGTTGTTGCTTGGACTAATATAACATCACTTTCATGGCTTTGTTTTAGAGTAGCACTCCTAACTCCAATGATAGTTTTCTGCATTAATTTTCAGCAAGCTAAGGCTGAGTTGTGTCATGCATCCCCTTATTTTCCATACATATTCATGCATTCACCCTCTTTAGATCCATGCCTTTTCAAGTCCATTTTCCCAAGATTTTGTAGGCACTAGTCTTGGGGTTTTCCTTCACCTTTTCTTTCTCAAAACACTCATTAATCCATTATACTATCATACATTTTGTTAAGGCTTACTCTTCCTATATCACCTAAGAACCCCACTCCATAGCCTTATCAATCTTACTTAGGGATACCTCCTTGAGTTGGAGAAGAAACAACCTAAAGAGAGAGGAAGAGCTACTGAGGTGATAGTGGGTAGCCTTTTTGAGTTACACAAAGCTAGTACTTGCTGCTTGTGACTTTACACTTAGGGCTGCTAGATTTTGTTGTAACAATACTCAATACCGTCATTATTTTCTTCCCAATTTGAGTTGGTCTAGAATACTCAATGTTGTTGTTGTATTTAATGCAATCTGACTTGTGGTCCCAGTGGGCTTTAAAGTCATTTATGTTGTTAGGTGGGATTTTTGGTTTCACATTGGTGGTTATAAGGTGGACTTTATGGTTTCACATTTATGGTTATTAGGTGGGATTTTTGGTCCTATGTTTATGGGTTTGGGGGCGACTAGCTAAACCCCACTCATATATATTTGAGGCTTTACCTCAATTGTAATGACATGAAGACACAATGAGCATTTTGTTGAGAGTGGAGTGGGGCCTTACTCAAGTTTTGTTACCAAATATTAGACCATATAAAATACTCTATATTGCATTGGTCTCAAGACAAGGGAGCGGTGGGGATGGGGGACATGTCCCCGGGACGACAATAAAATATATATATGGAACGGTGGGGATGGGGGACATGTCCCTGGGGCTGCAATTATATATATTTTATGTGGAGTGGGGCCTTACTCAAGTTTTGTTACCAAATATTAGACCATATAAAATACTCTATATTGCATTGGTCTCAGCATGGATGGGGATAGGTCTCGACAATATAAGAGAGGAACGGTAATGGGACATGTCCCTGGGCCACCATTTTAGAGTTGTCAGCTTCAGACATGTCCCCATCCCCAATCAGCTCCATATCCATCCCCACCGTTCCATATATATATTTTATTGCCGTCCCGGGGACATGTCCCCCATCCCCACCGTTCCATATATATATTTTATTGCCGTCCCGGGGACATGTCCCCCATCCCCACCATTCCCCTGTCTTGAGACCAATGCAATATAGAGTATTTTATATGGTCTAATATATATTAGAATTCATTATAAACATTTGTAGTTTCTTCAAGCTTGTAAGCATAAGTGCTGCATAACAAGCTATACTATATAGTATTATGCACAACCCTTACACTTGCCAATTCTGAAAAAGCTTGATCAATTTAAAAAGGGGCTGAGGGATATTCCATTATTGGCCACTAGACATGAGCAAAATGCAATTTAGCTTTAGGAAACGTAAGTGTAACTATTTTCAATTTGCAATAAGGTCCATGACGGATCTATGAGACAGAGAACTGTCTCTATAGCAGATTTTCTTCCTTATACTTCTTGTTAATGAGGATTATGTTAAAACGTAAAATGCATTCCCTTCTCAATAGCTTTTGCAGAATTTTACAGCTGTGTTGAAAACCACTATAACACACTTTGGTTCTATAAAGAGATTAGACTCATATTTCAGATTAAGGTGATTGAATAGAAATTTATTCAAACATTTAGCACCCAATCCAAATCACTACTATCTGATTGTTTTCACAATGCTCGAGGTTGGGATGGTGGAAGCACTGGACTTGAATGACTTCTGAAAACTCATGTACAATATGTAAAAGCTGAGATGACCCGAAAAATGAGAAGAACAAGAGCAATAACCACAAGGATCAGCCCTTTGAAATGTTGCATTTCCCATTCTTTTGACATGGAGGCTTTGATTGTTGTAATATTGTTGCTGAAAATACAATATTTAAATCACCAGAAACCCAAATCGAAACCCATCATACAAAACCCATGTTTTGAGCTGCAACTTGTACAACAGATTTAGATTCAGTGCAATACAAAAATAATGGATGGGAAAAATGATCATATTGTCCAATCATCAATGTCCATGACTGTCAAAACTGAAGATATATGCCCAGAATATCCCCAAAATCTGCCCAGAAAATTCCTGAAATCTGCCTAGAACATCCCCAAAATCTCTCCGGAATGTCCCTGAAATCTGCCTGGAACGTCTTGGGGACAGCCAGCAAGTCCCTGATGAAGTCCCCAGCAGTTTGGGGACGTTTCCTAGGGGTACCCAAGTCCCCGAACGTGGGAATGGCGGGTACATTAGTTTTTTTTTGGGGGACAGGTCCCCGTGCAAGATAGAAAATACTCCATGAATGTCTTTGGAATTCAACAGAGTATGCTTGTAGTTATGAGAAAACACATTGCTTGAAATTTACCAAAGAGTGACCCAAAGCATTTCAGTAGTTCTCCTAAAGTGGAACCTGGTTATTATGAATTTTTTTATAGCAATTTTGGCTACTAGGAGCTATCATTCTCTAGTGAAATCATATTTGAGAGTTATCCTCAAACTCCTCGTTTTGCCTAATAAAATTGTGTACTGTATTCATTTTACCTGGAAAAAATGTTACCTGAAAGGCTAAAACTTGATTTATTCTCCAATTGATTTTCCATGCAGGAATTTGTGATTTTCGAACTGGCACTTGCAATAATTTTGGTGGTAAAATTTGGCCATTGTGCAAGCTGTGAAACATAAATTTATAGTAGAGATCGATGACAAAGATAATCAAAGTTAAACTTTGCAGTGAATTTCCATATGTCAAAACTGAGAATCGAAGAAATAATGTCACATGTTCTTCATGTCTCAATGAAATAACTTCTACTGTGTTTTTGGCAGGTCAATTAAGTTTTAAGTTTTAACTGTTTAACTAATGTGTATATCAAAGTACATACTGATACAAAATGTCCCAAGTATTTGAATATATACAGTCTAACTTCTTGAAAATCTGGTGTACTTGGTTGCTCTGCTAAGATCTTTATTTCATGTACTTAACTTAAAAATTATTTTGAGCCTTCTCTAGTATTGAAATTCAGTTGATTTTTTTTCCACGATACTGATGAAGAGGAGTTATATACACGTCTTGTTGAAAATCTGGCACACTTGATTTCTACTCCCAGATCATAATTTCATGTTCTCAACTTCAAAATTCCTATAAGCCTTTGTTATATTGAAATTCAGACGATTTAAAATTTTAAAAGTTGAATGGTTAAGTTCCTTCGGATGCTATTATAGGATGAGGATTTGCTTTCTTTCATAATTTCCTAGCAACTTTTACTGCATGTTTTGCATTGTTTCCTTTACCTTTCCTATAATTTTTTTTGCATTGTACATACTGAATTTTTTCAATTTCTGTACATCACATACCTTGTATATAAGATTTGTACAGAGCAGTAGATGGTGCCATTATAGATGTCTGGTATGCTGAACTGTACTGGCATTCAGTTAATGTTGCTACTTGTCCCACTGATTTGGTTTCTGTTTGAAATTCCTCATATATCCTTTAAGCATTTGTTGATTCACCTCTCTCTGTCTGTCAGTTGAAGAATCATAATGGGATATCTCCTTCCTAAGCTGCTTGTAAATTTGGAATCTTTGTCTGGAGTAATCTACTGTGTTGAATTGGTGTATGTTTTTTTCTTAGCTTATAAACATAGCTGTACAACTTTTTGGTTTTGTGAAGTTCTTAGTGATACTTGCAACTCAGATTTTTGGGTGTTATTCAGTGTTTCATGGGGACACATCCCTCAGGGTTGGGGGCATGCCCCCCCACGCTTCCCACACTCCGGGATAGGGGATGCTTGGCAAAACGTTTTGCCATGCCCCCCATTTTGTGAAACTCGGGGAAATGCACAGCGAAACATTTCGCCAATGTGTGGGATGTGTTTTGCAAAATGGGGGTTGCCCACGTGTTTTGCAAAATAGGGGGTGCGTGGGTGCCCCCCACCCCTGAAAAGCAAGATGCCTGGGCATCCCTCCCCACCCCTGAAAAGTGGGATGCTTGGGCGTCTCCCCATGATTTTTGTCCAGAAACCCCCCCCCAAAAAATAAAAACTCAGAAAAGTAAAAAAAAACTATGCAAGCAAAGAATCCATTGGATAATGATGAATTTACATGGGATGAATTGTTATGTTGGGATTTATTTTTGTAATTTTACGAGCATGACCCCCTATGCTAGGGACTCCAACGTCCCATCGTCCCCCGTGAATTTCCCTAAAATCTGGGGGGTGTCTCCACATGTTCCCCTTGTGCATTCCCCCGCTCCCGTGCTCCCAAGTCCTGGAAACTTGGTGGAACACTGGTGTTATTTATTAATTGCCTTCTTTCTGAGCATCTTTCATTGTGCATTATTGTCATTTGTATTATATAAGGTATGAACTATCTATGATTAGTAATTTCAAAGCTATCCTGACTGTGCTTTTGGTTATTCTTTGGGATGGAAAATGCACAGGGTTTGCTATTCATAATCTCTTTTGTTGTGCAGCTGCTGTACAGGATAGGCATTCTAAGCACTACCTAATGATTGCGGCCAGTGGAGGACTAAATCAGCAAAGGACAGGGGTAAGCTTGTTGTCCTAACCTTTAAAACCCATGCTTTTTAAGTTTTAATTTTGGCTATAGAAGTCGATATTTCACCATTAGATTAATATTTTATATACCAATGTTCATATCCATGCAAAGAGTTGCATGTAGGACTGGACTTTTTCCCAGTGTTTGGAAGATTAAATCTTTTGTAATAATTGCCGTAGGTTTATCTTGATTCTTGTCATAAAATACATTTTAATCTTGTGTGCATAATTTTGTAAATGATAATATGCATCTGAAGTTGTGATTTTGGTAATCACATACATAGAAAATGGCTGCCAATAGATCTGGTAAGTTATAATATTTCAAAGTTCAAACAGGAGATTCTCAATAGCATTTCTCATTCTAAGCACTTATAGAGACATAAATCATATTAATATATCGAATAGTTGTATTTGCAAAAACTTGAAATTCTTTGGTAGGAGATAATGGCCCAGTCCAATAGTGTCTCAATTGGACTGTTTCATACATGTAAAATATACATGAGATGGATTTGAGTTGTTAAGATTCTCAGATCATGGTAAGCAAACCTGCACTCAGAAATCTAAACTCTAATGCTAGGAACTGAAAAACTGATTAACACCTCAAAACAACGGAAATCTGAACATTGGATCTATAAACACATCACCCTGAAAATACAAACAGCAAGTACAAAATCTATAATAATAATAATAATAATAATAATAATCTATTTTAAAGTCACGGCCAAGCCAGACACCAAATTGGTGTATGAGACCCCCTTGTTTGTGGGAAAAGCGACCCCCTCCACGCGACGATTTGACTGCTAAAGTGTACGGAAGTATACATACCCTACCCCCCTCTGGATTTGAACCTGTGATCTCCATGGAGGAAACACATGTTCTTAACCATTAGGTCCACTCAAGTTATACTACTCAATCACATCTGTCTTCTATTAACTGATAGAATAAAAATACAACACAATAGCTCAAAACTCAATCTCTCTCACTCCTACAGGCTACTGTTTTACTCAAACCTGGAATGGTTCACACACTCATCCTGCCATTCTTTTATAGACTAAGAATGGCTAGGGTATACAAAAATAAATTGAGTACCACCCCTATGGTGTGTCTAGTCTAGGAAGACAAAACCTAAGCCAATTCTCTGCCTAGAATAGTGTACTCAGGTATATAATAGGAAGGCTACCTAGAAATCAGTGCCTTACTAACACTGGAACACCTTTAGCTCATGCGCTTTTGTCCAAAATTAAAAACTGTACTAACACTAGAAAACACTTTATAATATAACAAAAGCAAGCCCTTTCTAAATTGGAACTGCACTTAAACTTGTAGATAAACTGCACTCTCTAATTCTGGAAAAGCGAACTAAATCTGGAAGGCAATTTTTAATTAAAGAAAAGATAAATATGGAGTTCTCTAAGGCTGGCACATGCATGCTGAACACATGCCATGCATGCACCCTCTACCACTACATAACTGCTGTGTGTCTCCCAAGGCACAATACTGCTGTGCCATCAGTCCAATGCCCTCTCTGCTGTGCACAGGGACAGAAGCAAGGAAGAGCAAGGCTGTTTTACAGATCTGACATCACTTCTGCTGTGTCATCCACACTATCATCACTGCTGTACAGATCTGCTGAAGGGTGCCATACTGAAAATGTTGCAGCTGAATTCACTGCTACAGGAGAACACCGGAGCAATCCATAAAGGAAACACTCTCTCTTTGCGAGGAAGGTGTTCTCCACCAACCTAAGATACTCTCTCAGTATCTTGTACTTCCCCTATGTTAGGGGCTTCTTCAAAAAGTYGACCACCTGTGCTATGAATTTGAAGAAATATAACCCTAGATTACTGCTCCCTTCTTGCTCTGAAATCTCTTCAGAATTTTCAAGGTGTAAATCCATATTACAAGGAAAACTTCATTAGCAACCTGGGAGCTTCTAATGTCCTTCATGTCAACTTCATGGGTCAAAATCTTTTCACACCACATCATGACCTGCTCAGGGCTTCCTGCAATTCCTTCATGTCAACTTCACGGGTAAAAATCTTCTCACACCACATCATGACCTGTTCAGGGCTTCCTGCAATTATAAACTCATCTACATACAGGGTCAAATTAAGTGGATCAGATCTATGAAATAAAGGATTAAAATCTGCACTAAACTTGGAAAAGCCTAGAGTAAGAACTCATCGATCTTGAAATTCCAAGCTCATGGTCCATTCATCAGCCCATACATGGCCTTCTTCAATTTGATATCATGGGTATCTTGCCCACGTACCTTAAAACCTCCGGCAACTGAAGCAAAAGCCTCAACAAGGTCAACTCGTTCTTTATGAGAGAATCCTCCAACAACAAACCTGTCATGGTACTCTTCAATACTCCAATTAGGTGCATGCATGGAATCGATTATCAAATCCACACATACCTGCCCTGCATGTGCCTCCTCATAGCTGGAGGGATACTTCTCCATCATGGCATCCTGCCATACCTTCTTTGCATGTGCCTCTACAAAGCAAGAAGAATAATCCTCCATCATGGCATCTTGCCATGCCTGCTTTGAATCTCTTCAAAGCAGGAATGATACTTCATCATGGCATTGCATACCTGCGCTGCGTGTTCCTCCTCAAAGCTGTTGAGAATGTAGCAAGGAAGGTCTTCCACTAGGTTGCAGCATACTAGCATGGTGGGGGACAATGAAACAAGGGCTAAGTTGATTTATTAACTTTTCCTAAAGTCTAACTTAGGGAAAAGGACTGTTGATGTGTTATATTCTTCAATTGACTTATTGGGCACCTTTTCTAAGGTTAAAGTGAAAATAATTTAAGTGATGGATTAGACCATCCATCTCAATGAGTGAGGGAGAGTTTATCTCAGCCCTCCATCCTTATGAGATTAGGTTTTTTGCTTGCTCAACTAGGTATAAGGAGGATCAACTTGGCTAAGGGGGCGCATTAGAGCATTGAGAGATCGATTACAGGAGCATCAATCTATGGTTTGTGAGAGGAGCATTTTGCAGGGAGACAGAGGAGGACTTCTAGCAGAGAATCGACTCATTTTCAGGGTCAAGCAGAGGCCAAATCCTTCAGCCACATAGAGGAGCCATCAAGGGTGATGCAGGGCTCACGTAGGAGCCGTACGACTTACGTAGAGGCACTTGTGCAGGGTCTTGTTGTAGTGCTGGGGTTCTAGAGATTGAGAGAGGGGTCGTACTTCATCTTGGAATCATTACGCTGAGGTTTAACTCATTATTTTATTGAGGCTATTTCATTGTAAGAAGATCTCTATATTTTCCTGCTGAATAATAAAATTCTCCAAATCTGTTGCACTGGTTTTCCCTCTGGGGATTTTCCAGGGACTATTGTCCAAAAATCTTTGTGTACATTTGATGTGATTGTTGTTGTCTTCTTCATTTAAGTTCCTGGTTAAAATATTATGTTGTGCATTATTTATTTGTGGAAAATAACCTAGCGTAATCAATCATAAGTGTAATTTAATTGGTTAATGAGCTGAGTTTAGAGAAATTTCACATGGTATCAAAGCAAGACTGTTGAAGAAGCAACATTACAGGTGGATCATTGTGATATAAGGCACAAAATCAAAGAATTGATAGGGTTTGAAGCGCTAGAGTAAGGCATCATAAGGGTTTGAGCCGTGAGGGTTTAAACAACAACATTTTCATCAATGGCCATGAGTTTGAGGGTTGAGGATATGCTTTAGGGTGCTCAAAACTTTCCCACCTAGAAAGAGAGAATGACTATGGTGTTGGATGTCAATGATGTCCTTGAGCATACAGCAGATAGTGCAGCTGCTCCTACGGATGCAACACAATTATCCATTTGGAAGAAGGGTGAGGCTAAGGCGAAGAGCATAATTCTTGATGGGGTCAAAGATCATGTGATCCCATACCTTTCAGGAAAAACAACTGCCAAAGATATGTGGAAGGCCCTAAGAAACCTCTACCAACCCAAGAACCAGAGCAGGGTAATGGTGTTGCATGAGAGATTGCATAGCTCTAAGATGGCCAAGGGAGAGGGTGTGGTTCCATACCTTACCAGATTGATGTAGATCATGGATGAGCTCGCCGCAGTAGGCGAGAAGATAGAGGATGCTAAGCTAGTGCGTGTAGGACTAAATGGCTTTTCGAAGTCATGGGACGCATTTGTCCGTGGTGTTGTAGCTCGGGAGAAGCTCCCTGAATGGCAACGCCTTTGAGACGATTTTATGTAGGAGGAGATCAGACTTGGTCAATCAGGATCATCATCTTCACCACACATTGTGGATGAAGAAGGATTGGCTCTTGCGAGAAAGGGCAAGGGCAAGGAGAAGAAAAAGAAAGGTGGAAAGAAGAAGGACATTAACTTTTCTAAAGTCAAATGTTGTGTCACAAGATGGCACACTTTGCCTCACAGTGTCCGGAGAAGAAGAAGAAGAAGCCACAGATGGCAGCTTCTGCAACAATGGATGAGTTTGCCAAAAGCTTCGAGGAGAACTTTTGCTTCATAGCTTGTATGTCTAGCGCAACAGTCTTAGACATTTAGTTTGTGGACAACAAGGCATCTTGTCCAAGGCTGTTGGGAGCGGGGAGCGGGAGCGGGAAGCGCAGATTTTCAAAAATCTCTGGGAACAGGAGCGTTTTTTATATAATACATAAAATATATATTTTGATGCAAAAATCTCTGGGAACAGGAGCGTTTTTTATATAATACATAAAATATATATTTTGATGCACATANTCATAAAAGCATCATAACATCAATCATTAACTTCAAAGGTAAATTGTCATATGATGTTCTTAAGTTCATAAGTTCATAACTTCATTGTTTACAGAATAAGCCATAATAAAGAGTCAAGAGTCAAGACTCAAGACAAAGTACTAGGTTTTAGAGACTACTTCTAAACATGAAACAAAAAAAGAGATCTAGCAAGTACTAGGTACTATGCTCTAAGATTTCCACTTGCCACGAGAAACTTCTAGTTTCTTCTCCCGTGATCTTTGAATAAGAGGAGGAATAGGTGGAAGTGATCATGGAACACGACCAGCAGCTGAATGGCCTCCACGTGACAATGGATGCTGTGTAGATAAAGGTAAAACTGATGAATCTGGAACCCTTGTAGTGGATGGGGGTGGCATGTCTCCTCCAGGAATATGATCGTCGTCATGATCACTCAAAAGTTCCTCTTGTAAGCGCTCTAAAACAATGGTTCCATCCTGTAAATTAGTCTCCTTTGGATTGTTATCTCAAGTCATATCTCTTTTACAAAAAGCATTCCCGTCTGCATCACAATAATGCGACAACGACCTCAAGTTATAATGCACATAAACCAAGCTTTCTGCCCGGTCTACATTCAAGCTGTTTCTCTTTACACTGTGGATGAAGCTATAGGTGCTCCAACACCTCTTTGCAGAAGAGGTGTTAACGACCTAAGAAAGCACCTTCATCGCCAATTTATGCAAATTTTTGGCAGGGCAGCCATACATGTTCCACCATTCGATAGCACCCAACCTGTCTCGATCTTTGGTTGCATGCAAGTTACTAAAGACTCCATGCTCACTGATGTATTTGCTCAATTCGCTTCGTACTTGAGCACACTCCTCTTCATCAGGTACCAACTTGTCCAATGCAAGCATATATCCATTTTGCACCTTTGAATCTGTGTGTGGTTTTCTCCTTTCCCCACCCTTGGGTGCTGGTTGGGCCAACCAAGATGAAGAATAATATTTTGGGGTAAGGACATATGCCAAGGCATGGAGTGGAACATTCAAATTATCCCACCTTTTG
>SNQJ01S0011668.1:6568-35704 GCA_010110895.2 Picea sitchensis | reverse complement strand
TATTACAAACATACATGTTTAATAAATTTTGCATCTAGTTTGGCATTCTACATGTTTTCTTTTGAATATATATATATATAAACGCTCTGGAGACGCTTCGCTCCCGACCATTTTTTGAAAAATGCGCTCCCACGCTCCTGCTTCCCACTCCCGCTTCGCTCCCACACTCTGGCAACACTGCTCCAATCACTAGAGCTTCTCCCAGGCATCACACTCATTGACATCTCAATGGTCCTGGTGCTTTTCACGGGCATGGATCTGCTCCAATCATTGGAGTTTTCTTCCGCATCTCGCTTATTGAACCCTCACAGGTCCTTGTGCCCATCTCAGGTGCAGATCGCCTCAATCTTTAGAGATCTCTAGGCATCACATCCATTGAAATCCTCTGATAGCAGCTCCTTATCACAAGCAGTGGCCTTCTCCATATGCTTGTTGGAAAAATTCTGTTGTACCAGCTCTGATACCATGTTAAGTTTTTTGGATCAAGGTAATCAGACCTGCACTCATAAAATCTAAACCCTAAAACTAGGAACTGAAAAACTGATTATTAACATCTCTCAAAACAACAGAAATTTGAACACTAGATTTGCAAACACATCACTCTGAAAATATGAACAACAAGCACAAAATCTATGCCACTCAATCACATCTCTCTTATATTAACTGAAAGAAGAAAATTACAAAGCAATAGCTCAAAACTCAATCTCTCTCACTCCCACTGTATTACTCAAAACTGGAATGCCTCACACACTCATCCTGCCATTCTTTTATAGACTAAGAATGGCTAGGGTATACAAAAATAGAATGAGTACCACCCTATGGTGTGTCTAAGCTAGAAAGACAAAACCTCACCCAACTTGCTGCCTAGAACAGTGTACATAGGTATATAATAAGAAGGCTGCCTAGAAATCAGTGCCTAGCTAAAACTGGAACACCTCTAGCTCATGTGCTTTTGTCCAGAATTAGAAACTGTTCCAACACTGGAAAAACACGTTCTAAATATAACAAAAGCAAGCCCTTTCTAAACTGGAACTGCACCTAAACTTAGAGATAAACTGCAGTCTCTAGATCTGGAAAAGCAAATTAACTCTGGAAGGCAATTTCTAATTAAAGAAAAGTTAAATCTGGAGTTGGCTGGGGCATGCATGCACCCTCTGTCTCTACATAACTATTGTGCACATCCCAAGACACACTAGTGCTGCACCATCATCCCAATGCCCTCTTTGCTGTGCACAGGAACCAAGGCAAGGAAGAACAGGGCTGCTGTACAAATCTCACATCACTGCTACTGCACCCTCATCCACACTATCATCACTGCTGTATGGATCTGCTGAAGGGTGCCATACTGAAGATGCTGCAGCTGAATATGCTGCTACTGGAGAACACTTGCAGCAATACATAAAGCTAACATGAGTCACACAGTAATATACTAAAATTTTCTTGAAGACATTTTGATCCTATCATTTAGTGAGATGGTACTGCCAAATGCCTTGCCCCATGGTTTGATTGCTTTTTCTTTATTTAACAATGACTACAGCATCAACTTGCATGCTTATTGGTTAAATATTTGATCATACTTTGACTGTGCTCACTGCCATTATTCTTTTGATTATCTGGCAACTGGTACACTGTTTGTTATACTTTCTGCTGTTTTTTCCCAGCTGCTGTGCTTGCAATTAACCAACCTGGTGGACATTATGATCGCTACTCTTGCAACAGTTTGCCACTTTTGCAACAGTTTTTTTCTTCTTGCAACTCCCATTATCTGGGTACATGTTTGTTGTTAAGTTATAAGATGCTTGATTTTATCCCCTTGAAATCAATAACTCTCGGCAGCTGATTTATTTGTTTAATTATAATGATCGATACCTATTGATTAGTCAACTTTACTGCAAATGTTATTGTAAATTAAATAGAAAATTTATTTTTTAAACTAATAATGCTTTAGTAACTAATATTATTATTTTATTTTACTATGGCTATTCTCAATCGTAGAGTCACAACCCATGTACAATCATTCTATTTATAGCTGCATACTGAACAATTATAATCCGTCTGTTGTATGAGATCATCTTACAAATAAAAAAACATTCAATATAATATTCTGGAAAAGTCATTTGTGTGTGATGCCAGGTGGTATCAGGGCTTAAATCTCCTTAGATCACTTTTGGCTATGCAATCAGTCAATCTCAACTCCTTCTGTTGTTTCCATTCTCCCTATTACATTTCGGATCATTCTGTCACTCCATGAAATGTTTACCTTTTTCTACATTGTCATGCCTTGCTTCATTCTTATTCCTTCTCTTTCTTCAAATCTCCAGTTCCACCAACGTGTTTCCATCCTCACTCAATGTTCTGTGTACTGCCTGACTTGTTCTCTTGTCTTCTGTTGAACTTTATCTTCCTTGCTATCCTCATCCTTTTCCATTACTGCATTCTCTTCTCCTGCTGCTGCCATTTGTGTCCATTCTCCAGAGGACATTATCCCACTCAACCTAGGCACATTTGTGGTGGGAGATGATGATGGCTCCTCTTCTGATTCAGAGGTTAGCCAGGATGTTGTGATCCCTTGGTCTCCATCGTCTTAGCTGCCTTCTAGAGGAGTTGTCATGGTGCAGTGTTGTCACTAGGAGGCTTTTTTCTCTTGGAGTATTATCTATTCCATTTTCTACATTCACCCTTTTGGGTTTCCCTCCTTGTCTATTTTACTGTCTACTCTTCCTTTCTTTAGATTTTAGAACTGCGCAAATCAGAGGACAACTTTAACAAATTGCAGATCAACTTATGGGTGCGGAAGCATGAACCGGAAATAAGCAAATAATGGATAAAATGCTCACAAAGCAAATTAGAAAATAACAATGCTTGTGTACTGTGAATATTCTGTACAATGCTCTCTGATAGAGTGTGAGAGAGAAAAGAGTGACTAACTATTGTTCTTGCTGGGTATCATATGTAATATACATAGGATTACATTTCATTTACAAGAATTCTCTGTTTAGATGCTGAAGGCAGTTCAGTTCCATAACTGTCAATGATGGTTTGTTTTCTTTCCCGTAGGCATGTTGGGTGGGCTTCTATAATGGTCTTGGGTGTGTGCACGGGATGTTGTAGTGTTCATACAGCTACCAAATGCCACAGAGGTTTTTGAGTGCTGCCCCTTGATCCTGCCTGTCAGTAGCGACATGAGGTTGCCAGGGGTGCTGCCCCTTGGACCCTGCACTTGACACTACCCCTTCACCCTGTAAGAAGAATTAGGTACCAAGGCTGCCCTGGTTGGAGGAGGCCGACGTAGGGGATGGGTGCTTTCTGGTGTGGATAAGACTGTGTTGAGTACCCATTGCTACGCTCAGATCATAGGCAGTCTTTATTGCTGTTCTGAAAGGTTCTTCAAAGTCCCATTGACCTTTCTTAGGCATTCGTGGACATTAATATAATTTCATTTCATTTCATTTTATTTCTCCTCTCACTGCACCTCTGATCTCAGATGTTGTCACAGTCTCTCGTTATATGTTGTTGGATAGTTGATTTCCCTCCTGTAGCATTGCCTCCAAGGGCAGTTTCTGTTAACTTTTGGGGTTACTCCGAAAGTGTTTACACCATGCTTGGGGCGCTTCATGTGAGGTGGAGTGCATGGTGTGTTGCCTACTCTTCATTGTACCTTAGTGGACATACACATTGGAAATAGCTTACTCATGGATTGCTATACCTTGACTTGATGCTTATGTGGTACACTTCCTTAGGAGGTTGGAGACCTATGTGGTATGGTGGCATTCTTCATGAGGCGCACATGAAGGGCTTGGCTTATGTGGTGCACTTCCTTAGGAGGTTGGAGACCTATATGGCATGGTGACATTCTTCATGAAGTGCACATGAAGGGCTTGGTTGCTTGTTTTGGAGGAGCATTGGAACATTTACAAGGAGGGCATTGAGCCCTAGGTAGCATAGGTTGCTTGCATAGAGGCTTGTTTGACTTGAGGATGCTTGGGTTGAGGAGTGTTCATGGAGGTGTGGTGGACTTGGCGGAGTGCATGGCTTAGGAGGTTGCATTGGAGCATTGGAGAACTATGGAGGGGAGCGTTGGACCTTTCTTGTGGAGTGCACACCTTGAGACCCTTGCTTGATGGATGTGTTTAACTTGGATATAGACATGCATCACCTTAGAGTTGGAGCACTTCACATGTGGACCTATCTAGTGATTAGTTAGGTTGCTTTTTTGTGGACCTTGTTCACTTTGTTATTGTTGGCCTCCCTCACCTATCATATATATATCAAGGGAGGAGTCTTTTCATTAATCACATTGATCATCACATACTTGTATTAGAGATGTGAGAGCTAGAGCGAACTTGTCTCTTTAATATGTACTTTTTCATTGTACTTTGCTCTCTTGTCTAGTGCAATAGGGTTCTTGTGTAGATGCAAGGAAGGTGTTAGGGTTAAGGTTTTCCCTAAGAAGACCAGGGAATCCTAGAAGAGCAAAGGGAGCACTTGTTCTTGTCGTTCTTGTGAGAGAAGAAGACTAGGATTTTGTGGCATTGGAAACCGTAGTACTACTTGGAGTGCTTGATGTGGAAAGGATAGTGGAAGACCATGTCATTTTCTCTTATACACTTGTGTGATGCATGTGTAGTTGCTAAAGAGGACTTGCCAATGTGTATGCTAGCTTGTTGTCAATCTTTGGTAGAGCAACCAGCTTTGGTTGGGTGTGATTCCTAGCTAGGAGGAGTTGGTGGCTAGGTTTGATAGTTGGTTGCCATAGCTAGGGTTTGGGAGCATTGGAGAAGTCTCAGCTTCTGATAAGCTTGAAGGACTTGCTTGTACCAGTTTGGGATAACTATTGGTATGCAGTTGTAACTTCATCTTATATATGAAGAGTTCTTTGCTGTCTAAACTTTGTGTAGTTGCAGATCTGATTTTCAGCGTATGTTCTCATGATGATTGAGTAGTTTCTAGATCTCTTTATGCATGCTGATTTAACATTACAGGGAACATATTTTGTTAAGTGATTTGACAAAATTATAGAAGTCAATTGGGCAGATTTATGGCTGTAATAATTCTGTTGAATAAGTAATTTTCAGATCTGTTGTATGTTGGGAATTGTGGCCTAAGGGATGGAAACATATTTCCCTTGAAGTACATTTAGTTGGTGTTTGTTTTCTTGAGTTGCCTTGTGTATTTGGTAGGACAGAAGTCAAATATATACTTGTATTTGGTAGGACAGAAGTCAAATATATACTGCTGTAATTTATATTTTAAATTCAACCCTAAGGCTGAAAGTTCACAGGAAATAGATTCGGGGAGCCTCCAGGATGAGGTGAAATTTCTGAATTTGCATTGAGCAACGTTTTCTAGAAATTCCAACATGGTTTCAAAGTTGATTTGGTTGAGATATCTCTCTTGGTGAAGATGGAGTTGGGTATTTTAGTTAATCTGTACTTGGGAGAGGTGCTTGACCTATTACAGGTCGTTGGGTGTGAAACCCTAGTGCGCTTAGAAGGAAGCACTTGAACCCTCGAAGGGTTATTCTACTTGATTTATTGTTGATTTTGCTTTGCGGTTTATTTAGATTTGTGTGGATGACTACTCTTGGTCTTAGAGTGTGATAGGTTGGATAGTGCTTCCAATTTTACACCTTGGAAGTGCAGGTTGCAAATTCTATTTGAAGAGGTCAAGCTTTGGGAGCATATTGAGAATGAGATCATTGCACCTATCAATTCGAAACAATTGGTTGTGCATACTAAGAAGGAAGCTAAGGCAAAGAGAATCATTCTTGATTTGGTGAAGGATCCTTTGATCAACCACATTGCAAAGAGTAATGATAAGGAGATGTATGATGCTTTGGTTGCATCATACCAGAATGCAAGTGTCTCTAGGAAGATGCTCTTGAGAAACAAGCTTTCAAGCATCTGCATGAGTAACATAGATATAGTGGTGAGCATCTAGTCAGGATCATAGAGTTGAAAGATCAGTTGGCTGCCATAGGGACAAAAGTGGAGGATGCAGTGTTGGTGCCCATTGCCTTGAATGTGTTTTCTTCATCTTGGAAACCCTTTGTCCAAGGTGTTTGTGCTTGTGAGATTTACCTACTTAAGATAAGATTTGGGATGACTTTGTGGAGGAAGATATAAGGTTAGAATCTTGTTCAACAAATCAAAAAGAAGTAGAAGACCTAGCCTTCATCAGGAGGATGAAGAAGGGAAACAAGAAAGGACACAAGAAGGGTAAGAAGGAAGATTCAAGCCAAGGTAAGCAATATTTGAGTAATGTGAAATGGTTCAGGTGTCACCAAATGGGACATTATGCCAACCAATGTTTGGAGAAGAAGAAAGGGAAGGCCAAACAAAAGAAACAATTTAAGTCATGTAAAATGGTTCAAGTGTCACCAAATGGGACATTATGCCAGCCAATGTCTAGAGAAGAAGAAAGGGAAGGCCAAGCGATAGAAACAACTTGCAGGGAGTGTAGGTATTGTAATAGGAGTGGATAATTTATCATCATATAGCTTGAGACTGCATTCTTCATGGTCTCTTGTTTATATTCCAACACTGGGTCTAATGGTTGGATGGTATGTGGACAGTGGGGCATCGAGACATACAACTTATGACAAGAAACTCTTCAACGGGCTTCAAGTGTAAGAGGGAGGAATGAGAGTGGAGTTGGGTGATGATGCAACTTATCCTGTGAAAGCATTTCCTTTCGGATGCCATCAGGTGATGTTCTTGAATTGAATGATGTTTTGTTTGTTCTTGGTTTGAAGAAAAATCGTCTTTTAGTTTCTTGTATGACAAATCTTCAGTGTAGAGCTGCATTTGAAAGATAGCAATGCACTATCAATGATTTTCATCTCGCAAGTCCAAGGACTTTGGCTAGTGGTGTGCGAGATAGTGGTCTTTCCAAGTTGCTTGTTGATCTTCTAACACTTGTACATGCTAGTGGGAAGTTGGATGAGCATTTTGGTTTTGAGGAGGCATATGCAAAGCATGTATGGCAGGATGCCATGGAGATAGGTTCAAAACCTATTTTTGAATCTATGATGATTCCAAGCTTGCAATCGATGGGAGTATTAAAGAGTATCGAGATAGGGTTGTTGAATCTTCTCAAAAAGAGGGGGTTAATTTTGATGAGATTCTTGCTCTAGTTATCAGAGGATTCTCTTGGAAAGAGAGAGTTGGCATTGTTTAGGGTTTAGGTTATGTTCTAGGAGGTTTTGAGGTGCATGGGCGAGATACCCATGTTTATAGGTTGTTGGAGGCCCAGTGTTGGTTGTCGTTTGCATTACGAGCTTAGTGTTTTATAATGGATGAGATTTGTGTAGACTTTTATCCTTGTGATTTTGATAGATTTGATCCACTTGTCTTGGTCTTGTATAGGGATGTGATCATATTTGTAGGGAGTCCTGAATAGCTCATGATGCGGTGTCTTAAGGTTTTGTCCTATGAAGTTGATATGAAGGATTTTGGAGTTTGGTAGGTTGTTGATGGTCAAGGGTTATATTCCTTTAGATTCATGGGTGGTCAAGCCCCTAGTAGAGGGAAGTTTCAAGATGCTATGATAGTATATTGTTCTGTTGAATACAATGAGACTTCTTAAGCTTATAAGATCTACATTTCAACACAATAGAAGATTGTGGTGAGCCAAGATGTGAAGTTTAATGAGGATGTGTGGTCCTCTAGATCACAGGTATCTCCTTCAACGATTGAAGGGAGTGAGGAGGTTGTTGTTTTAGTTTTTGATTCAAAGGTAAGAGAAAAGTTAGATCCAGGTGTGGGCAAAGAAAGCTTAAGGAAGGCTATGCCTTTACTCTCTACTTCAGTCTGCAGAAAGATAAGATGGCTTACTCAGACATTGCATGGTGCACAGGAGCATGTACTATTGTCTAGATCTTTGATGAGTACCTCCTAGGAGATATTCTGCTAACCATATTCAATTGGCTACTTCCATTTGTGAGACTTCCAGTTGTTTTGAGAAGGTGAGGTGTGATGCCTTGATGGAGGAGAATGATGTTTGGGTGACAGTTCATAGAGAAATACATCATAAGTAGTGCCTTCTATTTATGATTGGTATATATTGCAGTCTTCCAAGTTCTTGCACCAAAGGCTTTTCAGGAATTTGGCAGATGTTTACAATGGATTTCTTCAAAATATTTCAGGACATGGAGGAAGACTGCTTTGTCAAGACATCGTTGAAAATTACACTCAATAATGGGAAATCCTGGAAACTAAGTTCCATGATATCCCAATCAAGAAGTTACAGGAGACATATATATTTATATATAAAGGGAAACAGCCCAATGGACAGAAAACCCAGGCCACATCCTTTAGCATTTTTATTAGCGAAGATGAGGTTGCTGGTACTAAGCCAGCTCAGGTTACATTAATTTTGGCCAACACTGCTCACAATGATACGGACAAGTACACAACCAACATAATCATCCCTTTTTCAAGGGTGGAATGAAAACCAACTGCCTGAGGTTAATTCAATAAATGGCACAAAGCCGAAGAAGGTACCAAGGCAACATATAGTAACAGCCACAATTGGAAAACCCCACGTGGGGAAGGAGCATGCCTGCCAAGTTTTGAAGCTGGGTTATTGTCACGACTCACAACAACTGCTCCAAGTTGTTGCTAGACCAGAAATAAGTGATAGCTGTGCCTACTCAATATTCTCTAATACTGAAGAAGCTATTAAAAAAGGTAGAATGGCTGAATTTATGTTCTAAGGCTTAGGCATATTTGGATCTGCTAGCCCTATATCTTCTAGCAAATCTGTGTCCTGTTCAAGGGCACAGATCCTGGAATGGGAAATCCTGGAAACTAAGGTCCATGATATACCAATCAAAGAAGTTACAGGAAACACACACACACATAAAGGGAAACGGCCCAATGGACTGAAAACCCGGAAACAATGCAGCCCCATCCTTCATCATTTTTATTATCGAAGATGAGGTTGCTGGTACTAAGTCAACTCAGATTACATTAATTTTGACCAACACCGCTCACACAGATACAGACAAGTATGGAACCAATATAATTGTCCCTTTTAACAAGGGCGGAATGAAAACCAAATGCCCAAGGTTACAACTGCCAATGGCACAAGGCCCAAGAAGGCACTGAGGCAACATCTAGTAATAGCCACATCTGACAAACCCCACGCAGTGGAGGGGATGCCCACTAGGATTTGAAGCTGGGTTATTGTCACAACTGTTCCAAGTTGTCGCTAGACCAGAAATAAGTGATAGCTATGCCTGCTGAATATTTCCTAATATTGAAGAAGCTGTTCAAAAAGCTAGAATGGCCGAATTTAAGTTCCAAGGCTTATGCATATTTGGATATGGATCTGCTAGCCCTATATCTTCCAGCAATTCTGTGCCCTGTTCAATCCAAGCCACCAGAATACTCCAAAGCAATGCCATATGTGTCATGATAAAAATGAAGCAGGACATGTCTGTAAACCTAAGAAGTTATACTATTGTGAAAAAAATCTGCTAGGCCAAATATCGAAGACAGTCGAGGGAGTACAACTGTCAGCTAGTGAAGAGAACACATAGTGTAGACAGTAATGACACTGTTATTGAAGTAACTGTCACATAAGACAAAGATGATACACCTCCCAAGATTTCAGACCATGCCTTAACAGCTGACCATGATGAGGATACCCTAATATTTTGTGGAAAAGTCAAAGAACATCCATCACTATGTTGATGGAGTGTAGTACACAACTTCATGGATATACACAATAGCACAGGACCTGAATGTATTGGTTTGACCAGTGAAATAGTTCCAAGCCAGAGTTGGCAATGGAACTTTTGCGTCATTCTCTGGAAACACCACAAAATCTCCTTGACGATGAGTAATTGCAAGCTGAAATCTTCATTCTTTGCTATGCCCATTAGTGATGTCGGTATCATGCTTGGTAGCCAGTGCTGAAAACTCTTGGTACCTTTAATATGAATCTAGATACAAAATTCATAGCCTTCAAGTCTAGTGATAGTCACTGAGTCTCCAAGGGATTAAATCTTGCAGTGTAGAAAATGATTTTACTGCCTCAGAGAGAGGAAAATATTCCTCCACTGAAACAAAGCTCTACATAATGTGTTTCAATTTTGTCTTTGAAGTGTTGTCCCTTCTATGCCCCAAGAACTACTGAAGTACACTGCCTCATTGACAACAAAATACTTTTAGGAACCAGTCTTGTGCTATGTCAAGGTTGTTGCAGTTCAAAAGGGGGATGGCTTCTTATGTAACTAACAATACCATAATAACAATATAAATAGTTATTTTACTATGGTTGTACTCAATCGTAGAGTCATGAACGAATCGTACAATCATTCTATTTATAGCAGCAAACTTGCCGCACACATTATCATGCATCTGTTATATGAGATCTTTTACAAATAAATACTGTTGCAAACTCACCTGTTTGTGATACCATTTTAACTCTTTAATTTGTATATATGTAATTAGATCTAGCCAGAGACCTCACTCAGCAATGCAACTGGCTACGGAGCAGTGACCCAATGAAATTTGAACTGCCAATCCACAAGACAACTGCTAATGTGCTTCTGAATAGACTGATAAAACAGAAATCCTTACCTAACAAGTAGCAATGACAGGACTTCACAATAATGCTGTCATACCTCAGTCATATTCATATTAGTTATTACATAAGTTGATGACATCATAAAGCTATTTATGCTATTAATACATAGAAAATAACAAGAAAATAAAATAAAAGGATCTAATATAAACTACATTAGAAGCAACATGGCCTGGATGACAAATTATATCTCAAGTTGGGACCAGCCTCAAGATTTGAAATGTTGTTATCTTCAAGTTGGGACAAGCCTCTTTCTCTCCTGTTTCTGTTTGATAGAATCAGAGAGATTCAAATTAATTCAGCAAAAGCTTCCAGGGGGCCTCTACAATTTTTGCAGTAGATATCTATATGTTTTGTATTTCACAAAAAAATTAATTGTGGCCGAGTTATGTCTAGGCTAACAAGGGGCCAAATGCCTAAATGGACCAAAATCAAGTGGAACTGATTAGAAAATCCAAACCAACATTTAACATTTGAATAAAACAGCCTAGATCCATTGTAACCCTGGATCTATCGAGTGCCGAGAGGGATCAAATCTCCCAAGGTGCAAAACTCTTTTAGAGTGCAAAACTTGAGGAAAGGTTTGCACCTCGAGAGATTTGATCCCTCTCAGTGCTCGATAGATCTGGGGGTTAAGATGGATCTAGGCTGGTTTAAAGTCTACAACATCATTTTTGCAGTTGAATTTGTATTTGTTGCAACTGTTGTTGATGAATATAGAATGGTGTATAACGATATATTCAGAAAAAGAAATCCACTATTCTTTTGACAAGTCCAACCTGTGATGCACTAAAGAAATGATGGTTCCCAACCATTGATATTAACTTCTGCCTGTGCTTTTTTTATAGCGGCCCATGTGGCAATAAACTCAATGTTGTTATGAAGTATGGAGGAGTAAATGGAGGACATCCTAGGCTCTTCGTGAAAGTTGTAATTCGTGGTTACAGGATTTCAAACAATATTTAATCAACACCAGTAAATCTTAAGGAAGCATGGTAGGAAGGTCGCTGCCCATATGGGCCATTCCTGCTGCAAGGATCGCTGCCCATATGGGCCATTCCTGCTGCAAGGATGAGATGTCCTGACCTGCAATACTAAATTCCACTGATTCAAATTTGCTTGTCAATCTGCTGCCAACGATGTGCCATACATTATTTTGGGTAAATGATTTGCACATATCCTGCCAATACAGGATAAAGTTTACGATCATGTAATGCAATTGTGGGGTCACCATTTTTCACTCGTTGGTTACTTTTTATGTACTTTGAAGAGATCGAAAGGCCCATAGCTCACCATCCAATTTATTATCTGTATAAGAGAGTAATAAAGTACCTCTCTTCTACATCTCTTATTTTGTAATTGACCCGACTTGTATTTTTTTTAATTTTTTAATGTAACATTACATTATGTAACATAACGCGACAATGTCTCCCCCAAACTGGGTTGTAGAATGCCTCTCGGTGCAACAACTACTTGACCCCTAATCATAATTATGAATGGATATCAGAAAACCTTGGACACTCCTTCCAAACCAGAACGCACAATGCACATTACACTCTAAGTGCATATTGTTTTCCCCAGTTTCCATTGGTTTACAACATACAAAGTCCAGTGATGAAGCTGTAAAAAGCCCCTTAGAAGATTAGGCCTTATTTGTTTTCAGTTTAGAAACATGGCCCGCTTCTAAGTTTTATAATCGTCATGACAATGGATGGAAATTAAGTAAAAGAATGCCGTCAGTGATTTTGCATTATCAGTCATTGTGGAGCTAGTCTTGGACTTTATCTCAAATTAGGAAGACTCTTTATAAACCACATTGCAGCAGTTCACTTCCTTTATGTGCCACTTCTTGCAGAGACACATTGATGGGTAAAATGCATCAGTTTCAAGAAAAACAAGAAACTTACTTTGGTGGGACAGTACTAGAGACTTATTCTTAAAGTAGTCAAATATGTTCCAACCTGATTGGATGACGTGAAACTGTTAAAATTAAATTAGATGACATTTGGAAAAAGTTATTGAGGTCATCAGAGTCTTAGTCTTCATCCAGATGGCCAAGCTGAACCTATCTCTAAAGGAAACCACAGGGCAGTAATTACACTTTAGGAGATGCATTGAGCACTGTATAGTATAGGTGATTCACAGGCTCCTCAGTAAGGCTTATTTGATGCTCCAGATTTTTAATGGGATCAAGAGGCTACTAAATTACTGACAAAGTATGAAGGAATCATATAAATTACCAGATAATTGGAGGTGAAATACAATAAATTTCTATGGAAAATGTGGTGAATACTAGAATGAGATGCAGGAAGAGAGCACAAAGACCTTCTGTTTTGATAGGATCTTTACACTTTAATGCTGATTGGCAGCTAGATAGGTCTGAACTAGAGAGATGGATAGATGAACAATGATTGAAGGGATGCCATGATGAATCTTTTCAAGTAAATATGCCATGGAGCTTCAGAATGATCCATGGTAGATGTCCCTTATTGTCTTCTGCAATGTTCTGCCATGAAAACAGAGGTAATTTTGCATATGGGAAAAGTTCATACTAGTAGTTGTGCATGTACTGCCATTGAAAACCATGATACAAGATTGAAAGGTGACAATAATAGGTTTGTGTTTTAGTGATTAAGCCATAGTTTTCCATCCATTGTGGATAAGTGGATGGAAAACTATGGCTTAATCACTAAAGTCTAAAACACAATTAATAGATAAGAAGTGGAACTTACCCTCGCTGTCTTGGATAATGACCCACTCCTGGGTGGCAGTCAGTGAGCCTCAGAATGATCCATGGTAGATGTCCCTTATTGTCTTCTGTAATGTTCTGCCATGAAAACAGAGGGAATTTTGCATATGGGAAAAGTTCATACTAGTAGTTGTGCATGTATTGCCATTGCAAACCATGATACAAGATTGAGAAGTGACAATAATAGGTTCGTATTCAAGTAAGCTGGTTCATTGTGGATAAGTGGATGGAAAACTATGGCTTAATCACTAAAACCCAATTAATAGATAAGAAGAGGAACTTACCCTCCCTGTCTTGGATAATGACTCACTCCTGGGTGGCAGTCAGTGAGCTTCAGAATGATCCATGGTAGATGTCCCTTATTGTCTTCTGCAATGTTCTGCCATGAAAACAGAGGGAATTTTGCATATGGGAAAAGTTCATGCTAGTAGTTGTTCATGTATTGCCATTGCAAACCATGATACAAGATTGAAAAGTGACAATAATAGGTTTGTGTTCAAGTAAGCTGGTTCATTGTGGATAAGTGGATGGAAAACTATGGCTTAATCACTAAAACACAATTAATAGATAAGAAAAGGAGCTTACCCTCGCTGTCTTGGATAATGACCCACTCTTATAACCTTCATTAGTTGATATATTAAAATAAAAAAATGATAAAGTGCATAATTCCACTATCCACATAGAGAACGGTTTCCAAGATCTACAATCTTCTACTTTTTTTCACTGGAAAGTCAGATCAACCGGCTTAAGTTTTTTGGTCATAAATGATATTGTACAAAATTAGAGTGGCAGGGATGCGGGGGCTGGAATTCTATATATATACTTAATCTAGGAAGGGATCTCGGTGGCAGTCAGTGATGGGCCAAATAGTAAATTTCCACTACTTTTCAGATTCTAAATTCCACGTAGCCAGCTAAAGTGCTTTTTAAACCATATATTTTCTATGTGCAGTCTTTTAAAAAACAAAATTCATTGTTTTTACATCAATAAAAGTTTCAACTTCTAGTTAGTAAATAACATGTTTAAGACTTGGGTCACTTAATTAGGATTTGAATTATGGACCTTTGGCTACTAAGTTTGGTCAATAAACTCTCATTTATTTAAAAGTGTTGATTTATGCTGAGACACTGGTGCAGATAACTGATGCAGTAGTTGTTGCTCGGATGCTGAATGCTACTTTGGTCGTTCCAAAACTGGATCAGAAATCCTTTTGGAAAGACAAAAGGTGGGCATTTTACGTGTTATATACTTCCAGGCTGTGGATTAATGAGCATCTTTTTCTGATTTTTCTGAACTTTACTTTCCTTGCCTGGTTTCATAATTGCCTAATAATAAGTGTTGTCTTGATCTACAGCAACTTCAGTGACATTTTTGATGTTGATTGGTTTATATCCTCACTCTCTAAGGATGTTGTAATTGTCAAAGAGCTCCCTGAGAAGTTCCAAAAGGTGGTGGGGAGGTCACATGCCATGCGTGTTCCAAGGAAATGCACTCAACATTGCTACGAAAACCGAGTACTGCCTGTGCTACTAAAAAGACATGTATGTATGTGGGATAAATTATATGAAGCTCTATGAAGGCCCTTTAATTAGATGGATTGACACTGCTGCCTACTTTTGCATGACAGTGGGCTCTTTTTTCTTGTGTATGCCTTACTGCATTCATCTCTTGCTTTACTTGGAAACAAACCAACCTTACTAATTTTATTGTGGCTGCAGGTTGTTGAACTGAGTAAGTTTGACTATAGGCTGGCAAATAAGTTGGACACTGATTTACAAAAATTGCGTTGTAAAGTAAACTACCATGCATTGCAATTTACCAGTTCTATTTCAGAAATGGGCCAAAAGTTAGTTGCCAGAATGAAGAAGAAGAGCAGGCGTTTCCTTGCTCTCCACTTAAGGTAAAATGCTTTTGGGGTACTGGGTAAAATAATTGTTTAACGCCATAGTATAAACGTTCTACGTTTTGGCTTTTTTCCGGGGAGTTTTTCTGTTTAGTTTTGCTCAAAATCCAGCGACAGTTTTGGATCTGCAGATTTGAGTGGCGAAGTCTGTATAATCCGAGTGCCTCGGGGGTTTTTCAACACACTGAATCCATTTATGCATTCAGAAATACAATTTAAACAATAGAAAAGGATGATTTTGTCCAGATTTATGTCGCCGGATTCTGGCAAAAAAAACAAAACGTAGAACAGTTAGACAAGAGTGTTTGGTCTAGCCTTATCTGCTATAAGTTTTGAGTTCCAATTGCTGCATTAACTTGATTGGTGATTGATTTATCCAACATAGGTTATGTGGCTGTGAAAAAATGATATTTTCTGCAATTCTGGCAGAGGAATACGAATATATGCATGGTGCTAAGAAACGAAAGGTTTGCAGGTTTGAGCCTGACATGCTTGCATTTTCTGGATGCTACTATGGCGGGGGGGACAAGGAGAGAAGGGAGTTAGGTGCCATTCGTAAACGGTGGAAAACCTTACATGTAAGGTGCAGAGTTCCATTTTTATCTAGTTGAGAGTAAAGAATTTGCTCTTGTGGTCCATTCTCTTTAGTCTATTTTTTGTACTTTAATCCGATGCACAGACCTTTTTGTACAAGTTAAAATATTTGGTTGTTTAAGCAGATAAGCAGTCCAGAGAAGGAGCGCAGACATGGAAAATGCCCTCTCACTCCTCAAGAAGTGGGACTGATGCTGAGGGCATTGGGTTTTGGAAGTGATTTGCACCTCTATGTTGCTTCAGGGGAAGTGTATGGAGGAGAAGAGACATTGGCACCTTTGAAAGCTCTGTTCCCAAACTTCTACACTAAAGATACATTGGCAAGTAAGGAGGAGCTGGAGCCATTCTCATCATACTCCTCTCGTATGGCTGCTCTTGATTATATTGTTTGCGATCAAAGTGATGTATTTGTGACGAATAATAATGGCAACATGGCCAGAATGTTGGCTGGACGAAGGTATAACTTTTGCTTTTGGCAGAAAATAAACCACGTTTTGAATTTGTATTTGTAAAACTGAAAAGCTCATTGTGTAATTGCAGGCGGTACTTTGGACACAAGCGTACCATCCGCCCCAATGCCAAAAAGTTGAACTCTTTATTTTTGAATCGACGTAACATGACTTGGGATGCCTTTGCATTTAAGGTGCGTGCCTGCCAAAAAGGCTTCATGGGAGAGCCCAATGAAGTCAGGCCTGGAAGAGGTGAATTTCACGAATATCCCTTTGCCTGTATTTGTGAACATCAATCCAAGTCCAAGTCAAAAAATGTTGGAGGTCTCCCAATGCAAAATCTGGAAGCTCACGCAGAAGAAGAGTCAGTGGTTGATGATACTGACTGGCTTGAAAAGGACGAGTTTGATGACAATTTACAAATCCAACAACGAGCAGGACATGAAGATTACAATCCTTTCATTAAGACAGATGAACCTGAATTGGAGGAGATGTTATCAGACTAGCCAAACTGGGGGTTATTTTCTCAATCAAGAATTTCTTCATCTGGCATGTAAATTCACAAAGTGAGATGTTTGCCAATTTTCTAATCCCCTCAAAATCTAAGAAGGGTCCTGCCAAGGTTTTAGTTATGCTATCATTGTGGATAAGCTGCTGCAACATCCCGCATTTTATTCCCTGCACGCTCTCGACAGCCTGTGTTGAAAGTCTAAAGAATGCAAGGATATTCATCATAGTTAGCATTATTTTCTTTAACGTGGCGTTGTATTTTTGACCGAGCATGTCTTGTTAATCCCGAGTTTCTTCTGTATATGGTGTTTTTTGGAGAACGGAACAGATACTTGCATAGAAGGATGTGCGGGTAAATTTTATATTGTTGTCAATGAGGTAATTTTATTTTATGGATAAGTTTCGTGGAATGGAGCTTACCTCGTCTCGATTGGTTCCATGTAATACTACAGTACTATTAAAATGTAGTACTATAGTGAATAAAAAATACGATCAGCTAGTTATCATTCATGTGGTGTCAATGTTTTCCATTGTACTCTCACGCGTTCTCAATTGTACTCTGTTCTTTTGGTGATTGGTTACTAATGTTAGAAATTATTAAACTTGACTCTTTGACTTTCTATCCCTTGATAAAAACGCTCGCGGGAGTTGGTAGAGCTATCCAAATAGAAATCTAATTCTCACTCTCTTGATTACCTTGAAAACTTTGCATCTATGGAGGGTATTTACATAGGATGCAAAATAATGACAAAATTAGGAGATATCAAACTGGAAGAAGATTTCAATTAAAGATGGACAAAAAGCTATGTTACTTGGTATTGGGGTGAGAGAGCAGGTGCAGATTGAGTGCGACTGCAGAAGAGGTCCCAAATTAGGAATCGCTATTGTGGCAATACATATAGGAATCAATGAATATTTTCAGAATGCCTCAAGTCAGTAAAAAACCCAAATAGAGGAGTTTTAGGTGCAGGTCTCGGTGTAGCCATGCACCCAAAACACGCCTCAGCTGCAATTGAGATGCCTGTATTTGCCGATTACAGTCAAAAGAATTGTTCAACGGATATCTGTTTGAGCTAGTTTGTTTTTGTTTTTATTGTGCAGTTGAGGATTGAGTTCTATTTTGGGGGTTATGATTGCACCCAAAGTCCAAAGTCCCAGTATAATAGAGATGTTGTCATGTGGGTAATGCTTGTATCATTATGTCCGAAAGTGCTTCTACAATCTAGTATGGTAGATATGTCATGGTGTCCAGCAAAATATAATTCTAAGAACAGTTAATAGTAATATTATATAATTAGTGAAATATAGATATTACCAGAAATATTTTTATTTCTGTATATATGAAAGAGAGATTTGATATGTACACCTAATATAGAATCTACTATATAAAGAGGTAAATAAAGAAATATCAGATTTACTCATAAATAGAAATATTATAGATATGATATGTACATAGAAATATTGCTACACTGCAAATATAAATATCTTAACATAACCAAAATTATATTTTTGCATATCTTTTTTTTTCCATGAAAAAAATTTGCATTTTCATTACAAAAAATTGGAAGAAAACACCTTTTGTATTTACATATCCTTTTTTTTCCATGGAAAGAATTCACATTTTCATACCAATGTATTTACATATCCTTTTTTTTCCACGGAAAGAATTCACATTTTCATACCAAAAATTGGAAGAAAACACCTTCCTCATGTGCCTAGGGCACTTTACAAGATTTAATTTTTGACTGTGTGAAACTTTGTCAAAAATATTGACCTTCCTCATTGTATCAGTTATATCCGTACCAAATCTCTAAGTATTTATACCCTTACAATAACATAATTTGAGCTAATATATCAAAGTTACTAATAATGAAGTTCATAGTCCAAAGTCCTCTTTTTACAATCATCTATGTAATTATAAAAAATTGACCCATTCATCCACTCTGAAAAATCTAAAAGTTTAGATATAAAATCTACTCTAGACATGTAATTTTGAGTAATACCCTCCTAGAAGTATGTATATTCCCTCATGCCAATTTGGAGGAGAACGGCTTCTTTGGATAATTGATCCGCTAGTTGGTTTAACTCTCTGAAGACATAATAAATCTGAAAATTATTGTAAGCACTTGCTATTTCTTTGAGATGTGCTCCAATATTCTGAAGATTTACATTACCCAAAACGATAGAATCTTGCATCTAATTTACAACAAGAGCCAAGTTGCCATAGACTTGGATATCTCAGTCACCTCATCCCAAGCCAATTTCAATAAGAAACATAAAGTTGCCATAGACTTGGATATCTCAGTCACCTCATCCCAAGCCAATTTCAATAAGAAACATAAAGCTAGGAGCTCAGCCAAGTTGTTTGCGCCTATCCCACAATTAGCTTCGAATGTGATATAATGGTCATCCGAAAAATATAAAACACCTCCGATCCCACAAGTCTGCTCCTCACCTTGGCAGGCACCGTAAAAAAAACTCCAGCAATAAGATTTATCCACTTGTAGTTTGTCTATAACACTTCTATTTGGAGGCCTTAAGAGATTTTTATAATACTGCAACTGAGACGAGACCTATGAGAAGGTATGAAAGGTTTGCGGGCTCTTCTCCTCAAATAAGTTGTCATTGTGAGCCAACCATGCAAACCATACCACTAATAATGGAAGTCCTTTTTATCTCCTCGAGGTTTGGTCAAGAGAACCAGGGACAAACATGAATCGATGTTATTTCCAGACCACAAATTTTGAAGCTTTAGCTAATGTTCAATATCTCTTCAAACCCGATGAATAAATGGACATGTAATAAATAGATGTGTAACTGATTCCTCAACGTTGCGACATAAATGACATATGCTCAGACCATGGACTTGTCGTGTATTTTTACATAGTGAGTTTCGAGTGTTATGGAGTTGAGTGAGAGTACAACCTCCTTAGATCCATTTTAAATGATTAAAAAATGAAAAATTCAATATTTAATTTTTCTAGGTGCTTGATAAATCTAGAACTTAGATGGGTCTATGTTGACACTAAATGAATCTTGCTAAGATATTTACCAGACTTCGAAATTAAATTAACATAAATTTTTATTAAGTGTTGTTAAATTCTCACTCTAAATAGCACTCTAAATAGGGTAGACTCCCGACATTTTGGCCTTTTAGAGTTCAAATATGGCAATTATTGTTGTAAGCCAAATTTGTTTGTCGAGATTGGACGGTGCAGACATCGTATGGATTTTCAATGATTTTGAATCGATCAATGTTATTTTCAGCGCCCAATTTCATCAATTTCAACGTGCTTTATGCCAGATTGACATGCTAGATTTTGATAATGCCTCTTCAAGAAAAGGCCAAAATGTTAATTCATTATTGTACTCTTTTTTTTTGGTCGTAGATAAATGTTGTTTACAGTATTTGGTGAGATGTGTGCATTTTAACTAACAATGTTGCAATCTTGATGTCAGCACGTGTACAACAACCACTTAGCAGTCGCATAATGTCAGCAGACATGTATGGATGGGTTCCACCCAACATTCTTATGAATGATGTAGCACCTATGAAGTAGGGCCACATTTGTGTGTATGGCGTGCAAGTAACAAATATGCAGGTTTGGGGGATTATGAATAACATCTACCCTCACCTTTCTTTTTGTAGCGTGCCATTTGTGCAGATAAAATGACGGATTTCTGGGATTATATTAAGAGAAGATGACAAAATAATCCCTTAAGAAAACCTCATCTCTCATTGTCGTCTTTTAAAATTCTACTATGGAGAACTTTGTGGGTATTTTTATCTGATTAAAAATAAACCTTGTATGTATAAAAATACCCCTTTCCTTTTCTATGAACAAAACTAAAATTTTGGTCTTTTTGTCATTTTAAACTTGCCCTGAGTTATTTTGTGCTCTTATTGGTTGGTCTGTTGGAAATTTAAATGTTAGGTTTTAGATCAAATATTGTTTAATTACATATAGCATTGCATTAGAGTGACGTGTATATGTTATTAAAATAAAATATTCATTATATTTAAAGCACTCATGCTTGTCAATAGAAAGGACAAAAGGCCTAATATGTAATAAAATATGAAAAATGAAAAGGGGTTTCTAAATGTCAATGGTGGTCAATATGTATATGCCCTTAATATTCATTGTATTCAAAATGTAAGTGGTGGTCAATACAAAGGTCATATGACTGATATCTAAAAAAAAGATAAGAATGGGTTTCAAAAGGTCTATGAAGGTCAATACAAAGAGAATAAGGTCCAATATATAACAAGTGTTGCGTGGTAGCGTAGTCCCTGTCGGGTTGAATTGGGAATAAATGCACAGGGATGGGAAAAAGTTGCGGAGGCAAATGGAAACTGCAGTGGAGATGTGGCAAGCAACATGAAGCACATGTGGTATCCATGCAGTGAATGACATGTGACCTCTAAAGTCCCATTTATTTTTTGAAAGTATATAATCTAAAGTGACATATTCCTGGAAATTTAAATGCATTTGTCATATAGACTGAGATTGGGGCTTCCGCGGACCATAAGCATAGTGGAAGATAAAAAATTATGAGGACATAAATATAAAAGGAGATAAAAAACAATTTTATTTAAAATATATCAAAAAATAATATTGTTTGTTACATATTCCTGGAAATTTAAATGTGTTTTTCATATAGACTGGGATTGGGGCTCCCGCGGACTGTAAGAGAAATATGTACAAAAAATAGGACTGTGGAAAGAAGTGGGCAACGATAGAGTGTAATACCTGAAAAAAATAAATTGAAAGGTATCAGTCTTTGGCTAGACATTTCTATTTAAAAAAGTGGAATAACTGGGTTGATAAACAAAGCAGGATGTGATCAATATAGGCTTACAGTGACGGTACATATGATTCATTTTGTTATTTGCTTACTGATGCCTTTTCATTGATGTCGTCAACGACTACTGGAATCGTGTAACTGCCTGTTGCCTTTCGTCGGCGGCCTGCTTCAATTCCCTTTCCATCCATTTTTCAATGTAGCTACTCATTGGGGTGGCGTTGATCTCATTCCGGATTTTGATGTTGAAAAGTTCATTTTCTAATTCCTTGAAGTCGATAGAAATATTACGCAAAGCCTGATCAATTTCCTCATTCTGTACCGAATAGTTGACTAGCTAGTTGTTGACGTCATCTTGACCATATTCAAGGATGTTGTAAAATTTTTCCAAAGACAACGCCTTAAAAATATCAACCTGTTTATCAAAGGCTTGCTTAGTTAAGGGAAAGGAGTTGACGATTAAGTTGTGGTCTTGGAAGTCGTTGGTCCTTCTGGCTAAGTCTATTTTGGTCAGCTTTGTGAAAAATTTTATTTCTTTGATATGACTTGTTCACATGACTGGACAATGAGATGCAAGTTCTTCACTTTTTCTTTCCAACATGCATTTAATTGATCGATCCGGTTTTTTGATGGGAGATCTTGTTGTCTTCTTCTTATTTCTGTCATGTTGTTGACAATGGTGCCAAAAGGAAGGACCCTGTCTAAATATAAATGTTTCTCATCTTTTAAATTTGCTTGCAAATGTTCGAGCAAATTATGTGCTCTTGTTCCAAGGGAAGTCATGGTTTGTGATGTTTCCCACGCCTTTGTTACACATGATTTTGGTCATCTTGGTGATGTATTAACAATGGTGTATTCAAGCTCCCAACAAGGACTTTTTGCATGAGAAAAGTGGATCTTGTCTCCTTCCAAAAACATATTTTCAAAGTGAGTTCGTAGGCTGCATATGGCCTAGGGTGCGAGAATCCTTCATTTTCACAGGCCGCCTTCATTTAGGGTGCGAACTTCTCGCATTTTGCTTCATACACAAGGTGCAAACCTGTTTTTAAGCTTGGAAAAGAGAAGAGGTCTCGAGAGTTCTAGAAGGGAATCTTCTAGAAAATGAGTTGACATTCGTATGGTTGTCATTTTACTGACTTCTCAGATTTGATGGGATCATCCTCATCCATATAACCATCTCGTCTTCTCCTATATATTGAAAGATTTCTCATGGAAAATGTTAAGCATGATTAATTGAAGAATAGGTGAAGGAATTGTGTGAAGAACCCTGCTTAGACAGAAGCTTGGAAACTCTAGTTGGTCTATCAAGAGGAATTGGATATTCTTCATGCAAATACAGAGCAAGTGTGTGTGTTGGAACCAAGGGTCACTGAAAGGAAGCTTGCGACATCAAGGTGATCAGGTTGTATCTTCTACTTTCAATTAATATGATACAACGACATGTCCCTTTCCCATAAAGTCCTTCTTACTTTATTGTGTAATTCCTTGATCATGTGCATAAGTTGACGTTGAATACATTTTGCTATCTTCACTTTGGTTGGTTTGTGTTGTGTTGGACTTGACCTCATGAGAGCACCAGAGCGAAGCGGGAGCAACAGAGACCTAAGGAATCGATACAAATGTATGTCACGTGTTCCTCCTTACTAGCAAATTCAATGATTGCAACTTAGGGAAAGAGTCATGTCCTGTCCTGTTTTATTCTAGATCCAGGTGGATCTAGGGAGATCTGTTAATGTTTGCATCTACCGATTAGTCCGATAACAAAATTGACGACTCCGCTAGGGATGCAACCCATTTTTTTTAGTGGTTTTTGGTGTTTTTCCTTGGCCATTTGCTCTTGCCTTACGTTTTTTCATTTTTATCAATCTCTGAGTCTTCAGGGGACCCTAATAGACTCTCTGGGTCCAGAAGTCACTTCAAAATTTTGTTTTTTTTCCAAATTTTGCCTAGTTTTAGGCCTTCTCACACTGAACCCTTCTTTTGCCTGCGAGAACTACTGGAGTTCGCACCCTACTATGCGGTCCAATGCGAACCTCTCGCACTCTGCTGGTGGCTAGCCTGCGAGAATGCTCCTTTCTCGCATTGTACACCATTGCTTGACTGCGAACCCATTTTGCAAAATTTTTGGATTAAGGTTTTTGTATGCTCAGATACCCAGATTTGTATGTGTGTCTGAACATAACTTCTTGGGCCACTATTGATTGTTTCTTGGCTTCAGATTTTGTGAATGACCAGTCTTCAGAAATCAAAGACTCTTCTTGTTCATTTTCTCTCAACTGTCATCTTTTGACCTTTTCTTAGCAAGGATATAATCTCTGATCCTGGAATTTGAGTGTTTGTTTGTTTGGGAGCCGGTGATCGGTTTAAAAGTTGGGATTTATTGTCTTTCTCAGATGCCCATTGCTCAAAAATTGTTGCCCTCATGAATTTGAAAAGACTAGCCTTGTCTGCTTGTCATTTTTGTCTTCATTGAAAGATTGGTTTGGGTTTTGAATGTTGTTTTTCATTAGTTATTGGTTTTCCTTAGTTCCACCACCGTTGTGTGGTTCTTTTTGAAAAGAAAAAAACATTTTTCTTTTTAAAAGCATTTTTATTTTGAAAATATTGGAAATCAATTGTTGAAATAGAACAAATAGAGAATTGGCATTGTTCGTGACTTGTTGATATTGCATTTCAAAGGAGATAGTATATCGTAGTCCAAGATTGTTCCAGAAAACTCCTCTTTCCCTCCTGTAAATAGGATTCATCGAACAAGAATTGATATCTTTCATTCCTATCTATGCATTGTTGGGTCAGAGTCTCACACAACATTGGTTTCATGTCCATCTCCTTTGAGTAACAACAGCCTTTAATAATATTGTGCAATTTTTAAAATTTAACTAGTAACTATTTTCTAGGACTCTATTACACCAACATTAGCTAGGCTAGAACTTTGGAATAGGCAGAGAGATACACTCTCCAAAGCACAAAACACACAATAGCATCCTGTGTTAAGGAGTGTCAAATTCCATTTGCAACATTTCGTCCTGGGAAGCCTTTCTCACACAAGGGTCAAACCCGAGGTCGCATTGATATTGACAGAGTTACTCACCCTACTTTGTTGATATCGGTGTAGAGATTGCACGTATTACGGGGGTCACTTGAAGGTATACCCACAATGATGAGTGGAAGCCTCTCAAGATGATTTCGAGCTAGATACCCTACCCTTGTGTGTGGATCGGACTGTCGACTGTCCCCCCAGGATTTATTGGTGTTGGTGGTAACCTTAGTGGCCTATCTTCTTAGAGTCTTACACAAAGTGATTGTGAAGGGGAAAGTCTTCACGGTACTTGGAATCGACGTTGGCCAAACTCACTCAGGCTCCTTGGAGGGTATACCCACGATTATGTGTGGGAGCTTGCACCAGGGTGTAAGTCCGTTAAGCAGGTCGTCAACGTAAATTTTCCACCCTAGCCTAGCCCCTTCTTATCTTGTCGTTGCGACGTTGGATTTCATCACCAACTAGTGACTTCGAAATTAGAAGGTCTTGTTTGCCTGGTTTGCTTCGTAGATTTTTTACTAGCGCATGTTGTTTGTTTACCCAAGTTGACCGTAGAATTTTCTTCGTAAGTTTTTAACTCGTTCATAATTGACCCTCCACGTCGTTCATGTAGAATGCAGGGCTTACCCCCAGAAAATCTGGAAGGTTCTCAACCCTTGCCTACTAGCTCACTGGAGGGCTCTCCTCAACAGAGTGAAGTCCAAGACGTCACCACTCCACAAGTGGAAAGAACTGACTCTCTAAAACGGTTCTGAATTACCAATTCTCGAGAGGACTTTCGACTTCATCTCGACTATGAGAGACGTATTATGTGAGTGAATTCTTCCGGAGACTTAATTGTTTTGTCTTCTGGATCACCGACTGGACCTTTTCCAGGACCTGAGGGCCAAGATCCTTTTTGGACTACTGGCGTTTTTAGACGGGATCCTTTTGGTTCAGGAGCGGGCGTTGATATCACCGTCTCACTTGCGTTCCCCGAAACCTCTGACCCAGACGCAATACCTTTTACTACTGCTTATTATTTTCCTGGTACAGAAGCTCTACGAGCTAACCACGTCTTGACTCTCCCTTTACAAATGGTCAATTACACAGATACTACGATTCTTCACACCGGGATTACCATGGCTAGCCAAGACCCTATTGGTACACGACTTTCACCTAGAGTCACCCCGACTCTTCCATCCGGATACCATGCGTTGAATGCCTCTATTCCCATTCCTATGCAAATCACATACGGAACTCCTGGTGGTCCCTCTTCTTCTGGGCACTCTCCTCCCAGTTTCATTCCGACACTTCCTCCTCCTCCTTTCAGAGGACCTTTTCCGTCCTCTATCAGAGGCGCTGATCCTAGTGTCACCATTCCGTCATTCACACCAAATTACTAGATTCTTGTTGGTGGAAAATTTCACCAAGGAGGCCCAACTCAACCCCCCCTTGTAGGGAAAATCCCAATTGGAACACAAATCCAAATTGGAACACAACCCCCAAGTGGCACACAACCCCCGATTGGAGGACAACCCCCACTGACCCCACCCTATGGACAAAACATACCTCCATCCTTGGCCCAGTATTGGAATCATTTGATACAACATAATCCTCAATCGACTGGGGGGCAACAACCTCCAGCTACATATGTTATACCTCCCGGTATAGGCCAACCATATCCAGGTACGTCTAATCCTATTTGGGGCTCGAGCGCTCAACCCCACACCCTGGCTCAAGGGTACAATCCCATGAGTTACTTGCCTCCACAACAACCACCAAATCTGCTGTAACACACCCACTGTCATAATTTAAAAATTTTGGTTAAATCTCCCACAAATGAGAAATCTCCAGAAAGGTACATTAGCGAAATACCAATCCCTGGTTCAATATCGGGATTCGGGGTTTCTTCTATCGGGGTTTTGACACCCACGATGTTTTGGTAACTGCAATCACCGATCTTCGATCTCTGATTCACTCATGGGTTGCCTCAGCCCCACTTGGCTAAGCCTTTGGTCCACACGATCGGTTCCTATATGACCATAGTGACAACTTCTCATCGGGGTTTCGGAGTTTGCGGTGCCGAGGTGCACATGTACCCAGAACTCCCGATCCTCTGATTCCCGATGTGCCCCTAGCGTATTGGTTCTCCGGGCTAAGTCCTGGTCAATACGACCACAACCTCCACTAGACCGCAGCCTTAAATCCTGTCAGAGTTTGGCGCCCTTCAATGTCATGATGCACAAGCCCCATGGACTCTCGACGCACCTTTACACTGGCTAGCCCCCTTGGCTATACCATGGTCCGTGTGACCACTTGCCATATGACCACAGCCATATAACCTTCCATCGGGGTTTCGACATTTGCGATGACACAAAACACATATACCCGGGACTCGCGATTTCCCGATTCGCGACGCGCCTTTTTGGTCACGCTAGCCCTACTGGCTTAGCTCCTGGTCCACATGACCAACTCCGTGACCACTACCTCATCTCCGTCGGGGTTACGAGGTTTCTAACGTCACAAGACACAAGTCCACGGGACCCGCAATATCTCGATTCCCGATTTTCTCTGGATGCTTGACACGCGTCTTCCTTACAGCTTCATCCTCGAGTTAGCCCCTTACTGACTATACCTTGGTCCGTATGACCGTGTTCACAAGACTGTGGCCACTTATTTTTTCTATCGAGATTCAGGGTTTCGGCGTTTGCGATGTCAACGAACGCACGTCCTTAGGATTCCCGATTCCCCGATCTCCGATGCCACCTGTCGTTGACTCCCGTCAAGGTTGGACCTTACGACACCTGTCCTCACTTAAATGCTATGGTTGTGGAACCCGTCGCGTTTCGGGATTTCGCGACTTCTCCAGTCGTGATTCCTTCATATGCGGGAAACCCGAAATTTCGAAATCCCGACTCCTTCAGATCCTCGAACACACGTCCCTTGGATCAACGTCTTATGATGGTGTCAAAAATTCGCATATCGCCGTTTCATAATGCAAGGGTTTCATGTCTTTGAAATCCCCGATACGCCGATTCCCGATATGCCGACGGGGCCTACCGTCGACAGTTCTGAATGGTTTCCACCTGTCCCCCAGATGGACGGCCTTGATTGTATCGGGAAATCGCGAATCGCGATTCCATTGTGTAAGAGTTTCATGACTCTTGAAACTCCAATATGCCGAACTCCGACTTTCTGGGATCTCTCGCCACGTGTCCTCGCTGATGGACGGTGTTGATCCTGTCGGGAAATCGCGGATCGCGATTTCCTGTTGCGAGCGTTCCATGTCCTCGGAAACTCCGATTTTTCGATGCGTCAAACTCTGATGGCGCCTTGATCTCCGACACCTGTCCCTCAGATGGACGACTCAGATCTTGTCGGTAAATCGCGGATCGCGAATCCACCCTGCACAAGTCTCTTATCTCCGGAAACCCCGATTCTCCGATTCGCGACTCTTCAGGATCTCTTGCCACGTGTTCCTGCTGAGATCAACGACTGAGATTTTCCGTCGGAGTTTCGAGATTCAAAAGGTCTCAGTTCTCTTCGACCTGTAAAAACCCCGACGCCTCCAAAACCTCGATATCTTCCCAGAGTGCTGACACGTGTCCTGTCGAGATCAACGACTAGGATTCCTTCTCGGGATTTCGAGAATCCCAAGGTCCCGATTCTCTGTCTTAACAAAACCCCGATGACCCTGATACCCCAATGACTTCTCCGGGATACCGACATGTGTCCTGCCGAGATCAACGACTAGGGTTCCTTCTCTGCACACTAGGGTTTAACTCCGGCGCAACTTCTCGAGATCTGACGGCTGACTGGATTTTGTCAATCTTCTATGTAAGATCCTGACCGTCGATTTCTTCCTCCTTGAAGACCTTCTCGAGGATGGCTAAGTATCCCTTCTACAAGGGGAAATCTCTACTAGAGATCTATTCCAGGGCTTTCCTGGAGACGGGTAGGGGAAATGGATTCCCGAGGACGGGTTGGGAGCCTAACTTAGCTCAATCTAAGCATAACTAGATTCATTTATCAACGTAAGTCGTGCATGGTTTCCTCTGTGATACTCATATATTAACTCATTCATATCAAACACTACGCGAACACTCTCATGCTGAAATCCTTTACAATTTCACAGTTCTATGAGCAAATATCTACTCCTTATTATCAATTACTGCACAGACATTCTTACGCAGGAAACATTTACAATTCCACAAGTCTATGAACATATGTGACATCATATAAATTTCAAGATGCAATAAGAGCAAAACACTTATCAGAGATAACTTCAGCAATGGAAGCAACTGCTGAGAGGGGTGCTCGTTTCCACCCAACCGTAGGCGTAGCGACTCCTAATGGATTTACCACTAGCCACCCCCGATATGAGACCACGATGTTCTGAGACCTGCGTCTCCATGTCTGTCAGTGCCCAGGAGTGAAGGTTGCAATCCCCTCCTCTCTGCGATCACTCACTCTGCGTAGAAAACTGCCAGCGTTCCCCTCGCGTCCCCCCCCC
>SNQJ01S0011667.1:117375-134291 GCA_010110895.2 Picea sitchensis | reverse complement strand
GTTGTGTACCACTAGATAGTAGTTGTGTACTACTATGGATAGACACAATTGTGTTCTATTGAATGGCATTGTTATGATTGCCATGAAGACTATCAGTAGTGTTGGAAATGATTATCAGCTAGATGGATAGTCAGTGTGTTGGTGGACAGAGATTCTCCAAGCGGAAAATGGTCCAAGACATTTATTCTTCTAGGACATATGTCTGGATTAGAAGAATAGTCCTTGTAGCCCATGGCGTCGCTTCCAGCATCTATTGGAATAGTTATTCTTCTAGGACATATGTCCGGATTAGAAAAATGATTCTTGTATCACTCTGTGGAGTGAGTGACTTATCCAGCATCATGCCCGATTACTCAGATGGAGTATGACTTTGAGAGATGATACAGTTGATGCTATCAGATGATACTGATGATGGAGCTCGTGATTTGATCATGAGATAGCCTGTGTGGCTATGATGATGCTACCCGTTGAATGGTATGTTTGTGCTCAAGACCATTACCTTTAAATACCTCCCTAGCTAGGAGGGAGTGTTGATATTATGGTAGTTGCGGGAGGTATTAAACCTCCACGTGTAACCCTGACAAGAATAGAATATTCCGAGAAGCAAGAAGAAACCATAAAGCATTGGACTTAACCCTAGAAGACAAGTCGGCTAAAGAAAAAATTAGTATTGAGTTTTTAGCCTCCTGAAAGAGAAGTCAACCCTGAAAGAGAAGTCAACCCAGACAGCTAAGGAAGAGCAGTATAAATACAGGATGCCAGAGCTCATTTGGACACACACAGCTCAGAACTGCAGAAATTTAGTGCTCACTGCAGAAATTTAGGAAGTGTGCAAGTCTGGAGAGTAGTTGCAGCTTCAGCTACTGCAACTAGTATTTTCGATTTTAGGCTTGGACTTTCTCTTGGTTATGGTTTGGATTTTCTGCTTGGTACGCTAGCTCTGTAGAGTGGTACGCTACCTTGATTGGCTTTTGGACCTAGGGTTTGCTTCCGGAATTATTCTCTCTGACAAGGTTAAGGTGCTCGGGGGTGGCTTCGACCTATGGTTGGGTGACAATATTACTATATTGTCTATGGTTAAACTAGCACACCTATTATTTCTAACACTACAAGGCCTAATGTAAAAGATCCATGTTCTTTCAAAAAGATCCTTTAAAAACCCATTTAACCATTATGTAGAGTCAGAATTTATAAAATCAAAACTCTTTCTTTTGCATATTCATTTTCAAGATAATCCATCTAAATGGGTCCTTTTAAGTTTTGACACAACCATCAAACCCATTGCTCTTTATGGCTTGGAGATTTGGAGGCCCGGTCTTAGACCTATTGGCCATGTCAAAAAGGTATAAACCATTATGCTCCAGTGTATGATCCGACATAATGGGAATGTTCACCAATACAATGTTCATATTGTGTTTGGCGCTCATTCACAGTGTCTTAACTGTTGACAGCACTTTTAAGCTCACCACTACACTAGTTCTCAATGTAGTGGGGCTTTTGCACATCAGTTACGCAACACATTCTCCGTGGGCAAGAGCATAACACCAAAGCTTTCCCCCCATTTGGATGTTTGTTGACCTTAGATACTAGGAGAGCATTAGCGATGAGCCCTCAACAACCTAACTCTACTTGGCAAGTTCCCTTTGGTCCAAGCCTTGCTCCAAAAGACATTGACATCAGACTCATTATTTCCAATTTTATAGTGATTGATGATTCAAGCTCCTCCTCCAATCCTGACCATGGTTACAAATTGCTCAACTGACTTGCTCCATCCACTGGGACCTCTCTCTCTCTCTCTCTCTCTCTCTCTCTCTCTACAAGAAAGTTCTTCCTAGTATGATTAAGGATTCGACCTCACTGCACATTTATATACTTTTGTGTACATCATGCATTGTTTTGGTTATTCTCTAGAGAGGAGATGCCTTAAGCACTCTCCCTTTTGGCTATTAACACAATATGGACACTCACATCCCATTAACTGATCTTTTGGTCATTAGGGGACATTGACACAATTTCATTCATTCTTTAATACTATACGTACATACGTAAAACAAGAGAGGATGTCGTGTCCAAGCACCAACGCAGTGCCTAGGGTTTACCATAGCCACTGTTAAGCCGCCTCAATCCGCTGCACAGAAGCTCTCTGCCTCAGACCTTCGCTGAGTCGAACGATGACCCATAGGCAAGTTCTGAAGCCTGGGATTCCCTCTTTAGGAGAATAGAGTCGCTAAGAAGAAGGGTTGTCACCTTGTATGGTTTCCATGGGAGACGTCTGCAAGGAATCTAAGGCTCTAAATGCCTTAGTTCACTCTTTGATTCCAAGCAAAAGACATTAGCCACAACAGCTCTGTTTTGTCAAAAGGATGGAAGCCATTCCTCATTTGGAGCTTCCGTATTTGGAGCCAAGAAGGAAAGCCCTCGTTTTGTCTAAGAGGGCTCTAGTTGGAAAGTTTAAAGGCCTCTAACCTAGTCCAAAGGCTATGGAAACTTGGGTAGCAAAACAATGGTCTTCAAAAATAAATGGACGAGTAACTATTTTTGCCTCTGGTCGTGGGTTTTACATCTTGCTCTTTTTCAATAAGGAAGAGCAAGATTTGATATTCAGATTTGGATCGTACCTCATGGGATTCAGAGGAATGTATCTATCCCCATGGACCCTTGATTTCAATCAAGAACAAGAAATTATAGCAACCCTAGTTTGGGTCAGATTGCCTCACCTCCAGTTAAGTTTTTGGGATGACAACACCCTTAGAGCCATTAGAAACAAATTGGATTGGTTCATTGACCGTGTAGAACCAAAAGGGAATTCATATTCTTATGCAAGAATATGCATGGAGGTTGCCTTGTAGAAGGGGCTCCCAGAAGCCCTGCAAAACAATCTTGAAAGGTGGAGTTACCACCAAGCATTAGATCGTGAACAAATTCCTTTCAAATGCATGGCCTATCATGCTTATGGACATTTTGCTAAAAACTGTCCAAAAAACGAAGATGACAGCCTCCTCCAAAGCAGCAATTAAGGGAGAAACCTCATCCAAAGCAACAGTCAAGGAAGGAACTAGAGTTCAAGACAGTTACAAACAGGCATAGAAAATTCCAAGGAAATGGGCCATCTCCTCCAAAATCGTCACAAGAGGGACCATCCACGTCAAGCATCAACAAATTTGAAGCCCTTGGGAACCTAGGTGATTCGGTAAACCCTAAAGACACTGAGAAGGAAGTAGTAGAAGAATTGGCATTAGATTTCAACTCTGGACCAACTCATCCTGATATTGGTTCAGATCCATCCCCCGAGGATCAAGTGGCTAATGCCCAAGAAATAGAGAAGCAAAAGCAAAAAAGGAAGAAAAAGAAGAATATGTAGAGAAGTCAGAGGAGGGAGAAGAGAAAGTTGAGGAAACCGAGGGGGAAGAAAGGGAAACAGATCAAGGAGAGGAAAATGAAGCGAAACCAGAAATGCAGGCTCACTCTAAGTCCACTAAATCCTTCTCTTTTGCAGAAGTCCTGAAAAAAAATGCCCTAAATCCCTCCCCTCCTCTTACGAGGGGAAGGAAATCTAATAAGGATTGGATTGCTCATGAAGAAAAAGCGAACATTCGCTCAAGACGATAGCAATTCTCGGTTTCCACCAGATTAGAGGAAGGGTTAGAGAAAACACATTAACTATGATTTGTTTCTATATTAACCTATGTAATCAGTTTGTTAGAATTTATACATGTACTCAGGAAATTGATATAAGAAGACCTTGTAGGAGAATTTTTCTTCTCTCCACCATATTTTGTGAAGGGAGATGGAAAATCTGCAAAATTTCCAAAGCAGATCTTTGATGTACATTTGCTGCGAGCCACACTACAACTTTTGCTTGATACAAGTATCTCCCAATTATGGTTTAAAAAAAAATACTATATGTACATATGTAAATATCTAAGAAATGATTTTGAGAATAGGAGAAATTACTAAAAGAAAATACTTTCTTTCCCATAAAAGATAAAGGGATTGGATTTGCTTTTACATGACATAATGGAAATGAGGAAGGGGAATTGTTTCTTGAGTATGGATCAATGGCAATTGTACATTCCTCATTTTGACTCTTGAAGTCGGTTGCATTAAACGTTGAGACTAAACATTATTAGGAAGAATGATCATTTGACATGGTCATGGTTAGTCAGATTAATATAATGGTCACTTTAAGAGTTTATTTGTGTGAGCAAGGTGTGTTTAAGACTTAAACCTAAGTAGTGTATTGAGTCTTGTTATCGCACGGATTGTAGGTTGGGCAAAGCCCAACCCAATCCATAAGCGTGAGACAACTATCAAAGTATCTACCCACTATCACCTTAGATAGACACTCCCCTCACTTTAGTGATGATGGAAATCACCACAAGTGGGGAATCCCGGTGACCCTAGGGGGATTGCGATGGAAAGTGAGACAATGGAAGATGAAACCCCTATAGGTAGAAGTAGGAAGTGGAAAATGGCTTGAGTAAGAGTCTTGTTGGTAAGGGTAGGTTTCCAAAGTGAATTGTACCTGCAAAAGAGTGTTATACCTGCCCGAGACAAGACAAAATAGAGATATACAAGCCAAAATATCAAATGGATAAGCAAGTAAAGCTTGTTGTCCTATATAGGAGTAGTAAACAAGCAAGAAAATGATAACAATGGCTTGCTAAATATGTCACTGAAAGTCAAGTAAAAGATGCAAGAGATTAAGTTAGCAATGACTAGTATAACTCAAGTGMAACAAGGCAAAACTTTAGYGACAAAGTGAGGTTGTTAAGTGATGTTATCAATAAGTTATAATTAAAGCCAATTGGCTGTAGCAAAAGATTGCTACAACAGCAAATTCCAACCATAAAAATCAGCAAGCAAACCGTCAAAAAGTTAGCCAATAAACATAAGAATAATAATAGTGGCTTCCAAGCAAGTTTCCACGGTTGAAAAGTAAGTTAAAGTAAAAGTTAAAGTGTATTTTGTTGTAGCCCTAATGGCTGTGGCATAAAGTTATAACAGCAGCAAGATATACTTAGCCAAGCTAGACACCCTAGTGGCTCACGCAGGCCTAAAGCATGTAAAATTGATTCCACTTCAGATAATTGAAAAATCTCGAAAAATCACGCATACCAATGCAAGTATTTTATTTCTCCAATGCAATTTTCATATTAGTGCTTTAAATCTATTGAGTAAATGAAGTCTTGGTTATAAGAGTTGGATCCACAATATCTCTAGAGGTGTAAGCCCTTTTACTCCCTAGAGCATGCACAACCAACAAAGGTAAATCTAGGAGGATGTAAGCCCTTTTACTCCTCCTAGCAACCTTGTAAAAATGACTTATCAAATAGCAAATAAGATGAAGCTTGGTGGAGGGTGTATGCCCTTATACTCCTCCAAGAGTTCTAAACAAGAATATCATGAAACAAGAAGAAAATACCAACAAGTACAGAAATTTCCTTACCAATTCCACAAGATAGCAAGAACAAAACCCTAGTTTACCAAGCAATTTCCATCCACATGCAAGAAGACAAGCCTCCAAGAGGTGTGCACCACTTTAGCTCCACAACAGACCAAGATAAGCATTCAAAATGTTGCACAAGAGAGAGAGTCCAAAATGCCCAAAGAGGGCGAAAATTTCAGCCCAATATGTCTTCTAACATGAGAGAGCTATGTTAAAATTGAAATGATCCAAGCCTTTATTTATACTATGATTCTAAAAATTGTTCTTCCACATAATGTTTGGGTAAACCACAAAACAAGGGGGCCATCCCCCTTAATTTTGCCCCTTTACAATTTTAACTTGAAATTTGCACAAAAAAAAAACCCTAAAGGTGACATCAAGCCCTTCTAGGGTGACATCTTGGCATAATTGGCAAGTCATTGAGCATAAGGAGGAAGTCGTTGGGCCTCTTAAGGCCTTCCCTTCATGCACTAGGGTCTTCTCCATGGTGCAAGGGATCCTCCTCATCACAAGGTGCCAAGTGTCCATCAAATCATCATCATCACCACAAGCCATAGCCCCAAATCATGATGTCAAACCCTAGAAGTGTGGCATAAGGCCTCCAAAGGCAAGTCGTTGGGCTGGAAAGGGCTAGGTGTCCTTGCCCAAGGTGTCCTCTCTTGCCTCCAAAGGAAACGCCCGTCATCTAGTTGGCCCCAGGGTGTGGGTCATGGCATCCATTTTGTGGGCTTCCTGCCCCAATGAAGGCCCAAGCTTGGCTTGTTCCTCCAAATTGTCCACCAAGCATGGTCCTGCAAAGACAAATGAGTGTGCCCTCCAAGGGTCTCGAGTCAAATATATCATGGCAAGTAAAATCACATTTAATACCAGAGCCACCTAAACATGTGCATCAAAACTACCTTATAAAATTAAACAAGTGCTCAAAGACCCTATGCAATTTGCCAAGTTTAGGTATGGGAGGGTTGTCAAGGTGACCTATTGGGTGAGTCGTTCCTCAAGTCAAGGAATGTTTCCTAGGTGGACCCTCTCTAAGTCATGTGAAGAAGATGAAGTGGATGGGGGCAAGACTTTTGGGCATGGGGTTCATGACATACAATGGTTCATATTGTCTCATTTATGGGTGCCTTTGTAGAGGGTGTTGCACCTTCGTTTTCAATGCAACCTTTTTCCAAGCCCATTTATTTGTCATTAATTAATTAAAGTCCAGAACGATTGGGTACTCCAAATGGGTAACATAAGACTTGAAGGCAATACCACAATGTCACTTGAAGTGGGAGGTACAAAGAGTGCCATGTGGGTAAAGCAAAGGGTATACCGCACTTGTGTAGATCCCTCAACAAGTGGGACATTTATATGTGTGAATTTTGCTTTTGCAGGTCTTCAATTCTTTTAAGAGAAATGTTTCATTGTTCTCAAGACCTCTTTGGGCGAGCATCTAGAAGATTATAATTTTGGCTTTTATCTTTTGCCAGCTACATTCCCTTTGGGCCTTCAACCCCTTCTTCCCATGAAATGAGGTACAATCCCATCTTGGGTCAATGCACCCGAAAATCCCAAAAGATGGGGACACGAGAAGGATGAAAGTGTGAAAGTGATAAGTATGATCGGGAATGATACGAAGACTCATCAATGAGACCTACCAGTAGCAAACCTTTACCCAAGGGTAGCCACTTACTATGGCACAACGTCAACCACCAAGGTGAAACATGGCAAAGCAAAATTTCCAAGCAAACATTCTATAATCAAAAGCAGCTTTAAATGCAACATACTCAAATACCTCAAGTATTAAAGTGACACTTACCACAATATCTGACTTGTAACTCATGGAGTAAGACCCATTGTCTTCCAGAAGCAAGTTGATGTGGTGAATGCCATCATGACGAACCGAGGATGTGTAGTGGTGAAGTGGGTCTATGTCTGTGCGTGTGGACGTTGTCAGTCATCTGTCTCTTAGTACTCCATGTCTGCAACCTGAGGGCCTCGAGACATCATCTCCTTAGTTTTCCCTAGAGATAGGGGATAGCAAGTCCTAGGTGATGGTTTCCACGTGACGTTGATGTGTCGTGTAGAGGAATCAATTATGTAAGGTTTTGTAATATGTAAGAGATGTAAGAATATGCTATATGTAAGGAATATGTCATACAGGAATACCATGAACACTTGGCATGGATGAATCCCACCAAAGTTAGCAAAATGGTTGAGAGCCCACATACTCATGGGTTGTATAAATACTTGTATTCATGTGCCTCTTGTATGGCAATTCATTTAATGGAATAGTGTTAAAGTTTCTCTTATTTCTCCTTCGTCGTATGTCATAACATGGACACTATCATGCCAACATTTGGATTCAGAGTCATGTGAGATTGTGAGCATGAAAACAGAACCATGCTAGCATGAGAAGAGAACCCTGCTAGCATGGTTCTCCCAAAAAGGGGGAGAAGATTATGATGAGACATTTGCTCTAGTAGCCAAAAGAAGTGTACATAGAGCAGCCACAAGGTTTTGTGATCTATGGGAAAGAGTCTCGTGTTTGTAAATTGGAGAAAGTTTTGTACGGGCTTAAGCAGGCACCCAGGGCATGGTATGCTAGAATAGACAATTATTTGATGAGCTTGGGGTTTACCAAGAGTGATGTAGATCCCAACCTTTACTACAAGGTTGAAGATGGTTGCCCCTTGATATTGGTACTATATGTGGATGACATGTTTCTTACAGGGGATGAGAAGCTCATAGATGGGTGCAAGAGGGAGCTCACTTCAAAGTTCAAAATGAAGGATCTGGATTTAAAGTACTATTTCTTGGGATTAGGACTGTGGCAGAGACTAGATGAGATCTTCCTTAGCCAAGGAAAGTATACAGTTGAGATCCAAGGAAGATTCGGGATGATGGACTGTAAGTCCATGGCCACACCTATGGTTACGAATATGAAGCTCTTGAGTGATTCTTCTTCAGATTTGGTTGATCCCACGATGTACAGACAGTTGATCATATCCTTGATGTACCTGCTTAACACTAGAACAGATATATGCTTTGTAGTGAACACATTTAGTCAATACATGGCTTAGCCTAGACATATACATTTGGTAGCAGCAAAGCATGTATTGAGATACCTGCATGGTATAGTTGGATATGGACTCAGATATGTCTTGGACGGTGAAGTAATGATGCAATGTTATACAGACTCTGACTGGGCGAGGAATGCAGTGGACAGGAAAAGCACATCAGGACGTTGCTTCAGTTTGGGATCAGATACAATCTCGCGGTTGAGCAGAAAATAGTCGTCAGTGGCACTCAATACAGAAGAGGCAGAATATATAGCAGCCAGTGTTGCAAGTTGTGAAGCAGTGTGGCTTCAAAAGTTGTTTGCATGGTTATTGGATCTAGAGTTGGAGCCAACTTTGATATACTGTGACAATCAAAGTTGTGTGAAGCTTTCAAAGAATCTAGTCTTTCACGACAAACCAAAGCATATAGAGATCAAATACCATTTCATCCGAGACATAGTGTAGAAAGGAGCAATGGAACTTCGATACATATCCAGAGATGAGCAGATAGCAAACATTCTCACCAAGCCTCTGTCTAGAGTGAAGTATGAGTACTTCAGAGACAAGCTTGGTGTGATGCAAAATGTCCACCTTTGTTGAGAGGGAGTTGTGATGTTTCTCCTACAATGGGCAGATACTCTCCCTTTGGCCAAGGGATTCCCAGATTAGTCATGTGAAGTCACTAAGGGAGTGATGAGTAGCCCGGTACAAGTCTTTCCTAAGCCATGTGAAGTGACTGAGGGAGTGATGAGTAGCCTAGTACAAGTCTTTCCTAAGCCATGTGAAGTGGCTAGGTGTGATTGGGACTTGTAGTGTGGTCTTGCCTACGCCATGTGAAGTAGCTAGGTGTGATTGGCACCATGGCGTAGCCTTGCCTAAGCCATGTGAAGTGGCTAGGTGTGAATGAGGCTATGTTGGTAGTCTTGCCCATACCATGTGAAGTGGATGGGTGTAATTGGGACTACTAGGAGAGGAGAAACATCATAGATACTTGCAGCGTAGTCTTGAGAGTATGGAGGTAATCTTTCCCATGCCATGTGAAGTGGATGGGTGTGATTGGGACTAGTAGAGGAGAAACATCATAGATACTTGCAGCATAGTCTTGCCCATGCCATGTGAAGTGGATGGGTGTGATTGGGACTACTAGAGGAGAACATCATGGAAGAATACCTCCCTCACTAAGAGGGAGTGTTGATGTTTTGTAGCAACGAAAGGTATTCCCTCCTGGACAAATTTTCTTAGAGAGAAAGATCCCAAGAAGTCAAAGGAAGATCATTGAACAGTTGAAGAACACCCCGGAAGAGAAGTCAGCCCACATGAAAATAATAAAGTGGAAATAGAATTTCCAGGAAGAGAAGTCGGCCCACAAGAAAATAATAAAATGGAAATAGAATTTCCAAGAAGAGAAGTCGGCCCCAACTAAGTGATTGAACTAATATAAATAAAGGTGACGCCTTGCTCATTTAAACACACTCACTCATCTCATCATCTCAGCGAAGAAGGAAAAGGAGGTGCAAGTCTAAGGCAACCCTAGGAGACGCAACAACTGGGGTTCTTGGTGGTTCTTGGTGGTTTCTCGTGTTCGCTACCTCTAGAAGAGTTGCGCTAGGGTTGTGCGGTGACTCAGTTGTCTACCCTTGTTGGGGTTTGACAAGAAGAAGAGATAAGCACTTGTTATCAGGGTTTCTTCATTGTTGGTTTTGCTCTTGTGAATAGAGCTTGTTCATGGTTGTATTGTATTATCAGAAATATTCTCTCTAGGAAAAGTTGGTTGTGTTTTTCCTCGAGTTTGGGGTTTTCCTAGGATAAATCTTTGTGTCTTCTTGTGCTTGTCTATCTGCTTCTAGATCCTGCTTATATTTTCAACATATGGTTGTTGAATGTTAAAAGAAGATAAAATACTCTGGTAAATCTATTGCTACTAAAAATTCAAGAAAACTCTAACAAGCAGAACATAAAAATGACAAAGGAAATGGATCTAGACGCCAACAACAAAGACTACAAAAACATTTCGAGAAATGCCTTCCCAAGGAGTAGAGCAATTAAAATAGTTAAATTGCATGGGGACCTCATGCTAATACTAAAACAAGTGAACCACCCTCGACACTTACTAAAAGTAGTGGCCCTTCAAATAGAAGTAGTCAATATAATAACATGTTTGCTTTTGTTTTGATAATGGTAACAATGGCCACCCTCCTTTGGCATTAGTTAAACATCGATATGTGTTGGAATTTATGAGCATTTTTTTTCTTCATTATGTCATCACTAGAAAGGTGACAATATGTGATAAAGAAAAAGCTAACCTTTAATCCTACATTACTAGTAGGTAAATATAGAATTTGTCTCAACTCTCAACATAGCAGTAACCATCAATCTATATAACTTTGTTTCTATAGAGCCTTCCAAAGCGATCCATCCTAAGCTCATTTAAAAACTGATATCCTTCATTTGAGCAACTAAAAAAGGCAAAAAAGACTTCCAAAGAGTAAAGCATTGTACTTCTTAAAAGCATCAAAAGCCTAGGTTTAATTAACATACATACAAGGTTGAATTATATGTGCTAAATGGATCGAAGGAGATGAATCAAGGAAACTCCTTGTAAGAAAAATTGCATTGAATGACCCCTTCTTTGATTAAAAAAAATTGAGCAACATATTCCAAAGCATCATTGAACATTCCAACCCACAAAAAGGTCAAAGTGAAAGACGTGTTTATTCTCTTAAAGGCAACAGAAACCTACCAAAGCTCTCTCTTTATTTAGCAAGAGTTGGACCTGAAAAAGCTGATTTGGCAATCGATACTCAATCTAGTGGACTCCTACCCTAAATTAAAAGGTCAAGAATCGCAATAATTTTTTACATAAAGATGACTTTTTAGGGTTAATGACAATCATTAGCTTTACAATGCCACTGCTAGAAGATGGTGAGAATGGAACAAGCTACAGAAACGTAGGCAAGTGAGCCAACATTGATGAATCAGCCTTCTATGAATTTGTCTTGTTATGTATGACAACCTCCACAAGTTGAACACTATCCTACCCTATACTTGGAATGAATGGGGATCAAAAGTCTTCCAACCTTTATGAAATACTCTCATCCTTATACTATCCTTAACAAAGTTGAATGATGCAATAAACAAGCTCAATAAACTCAGGACTTAAAAGCTCTACTTTCCTATGACATAAAAGTTGTGAAAGAGTTGATGAACAGCAATTAAACCAAATGTTTCATGTGCTAAATCTTTGCCAAACTATGGTCTTGCCAATAGATCCAAAATAATCAAGTTAGGCTTAGTTCATCTGATGCACAATGTAAGGCAAATACCAACCTAGTATGCATACATTTTAGTGTGACTTGAGACCAAAATATTTAGAAGGGTCCACAAGCCTATTCTCCCAACTACCGGGCAAAGACCAACCTAGTATGCATACATTTTCTTATGACTTGAGAGCAAAATATATAGAATCGGTTCCACAATTCTCCCAACTACCAGAACAAGATTCATTTAATCATATGGTTTGTTGGGAGGTCTTCAGCCCTAGATCGCTGCCTTCAAGCTTGGTTGGTGACTTCTTACAATTGTTGTCGTCCATTTTTTCATTTTACGGAAGGGGCTGGTGATTTCTATGCTTTCAATAAAGAAAGAATTCAAAGTTTTAAAATAGTTTGTTGCTAATCGTCACATTATCCCTTTACATTGTGCCGTGCAACATCAAAAACAAAGTGCAGAAAGAGTCAAACCACGTTAATAGTGATCGTAATGCATCCAATCAAAAGATCCAACTGCAAAAGCATAAACAAAAAGGGAAATAAAATCCACCATAGAACTAGAAGCCTCTCCCTCCCCCACCACCAAACAGAGAATGACAAGTTATCATCCCTTGCCTTTGCAATTTCTGACACAGGTGATAGTGGTAGAGAAAAATAACAATGATAGCTGGGCAGCTCCACAAATAACAATCCTAAGAACAAATTCTCTTTGCTTGTTCCAGCTATCTATCACACAAGGGATATTGATGAATCGAAGAACAATGAGAGGGAGCTCCAAGAAATAGAGCCTGCCCCCAAGTTCTAAGCCTATTTGCAACAAGAACTACGATAATGGTGCTCCTATAATCTATTCCATGCTTTTGTTGCATGCGTCTCTAATTGGTTGCTCTGCTCTACAGCCTACCTTTTCAGGTATTCAATATCAAGTGGCTATGGAATCTTTCTCAATCAAAAATGTCGCATAGCACTAGATGTTAGCCATTTGCATTAGTGTACGTAATGTGATTAAACAGTAGACAAGCCAAAAACATTAAAAGCATTTCAATTGTTCCAATGTTCAAGAAACACACCACTTGTGACTTCACATGAGGGGAAACCCAAATCAAAGGATCTGAACATTCAGGGTGGGCAAACCCAAATCCTTTAATGCAAAAGCACACAAACAGCTCATTGATGTGAATATAGATATAGCCTGCCAAAACTCCACAGAAAAGACCCACAATAACTGCTCTGTCAGGGAGAAGAAAGGGCACCACAAATCCCTCCATCCAACTCAAATCATTCACTCCACCATGGAGATGATCATCCAGCGGTCCTAAAATCCAACGTGGGCATTCCCAGCAGGATATACATACTCTGATATGGCAACGAGAAAATGACATCAAAATGCAAGAACAAAAGCCATGAATCCAAACATGGCACTGCCTATCTGCTGCTCAAACCGCATTCCTTTGCAAAGTAGATGCACTGTATTATAAGTGAAATGGATGTGATTTATGTGATAGAATGTAATTAATCCATCCAACAGGGTTCCATTCTCGCCATGGTCTGGCCCACATGAACGGCATGAGTTTTAAATGGATGAGGCTAGGTGCAAGTCCCCAACAATGCTTTCAGGATAGTTATCCCTCAAACCTTGAGCTGTCTAGAGTCCAGACAGCAATCAGATATCCTGGTCTGAGAGTACCCCCATTTCAATAGCAATCAAACATGCCAAGACAAGAACTGTAACAGTACACTAGACTGCTAACACAGCATTGATAGAATGCCCAGAACATAGGGCAGAACTATCCATGTACATAGATTATTACATGAGGTTCAGACACCGTGTAAATCAAGTTAAAAACAGCAAGATTCATTATGCAACAAACAAAGTCACAGACAGAGAATGAAATCATTATTTAACCGGAAACTGTTGTACAGAGAAATGTTACATATTCTTCTTGAGCCTCGACATTGGCAGCAAGGTTTTACAAACTTTGTTCTGTGCTATGTCTTGCCATGACTGCAGCCTCCTCTTTGGCCTGCATCTTGAGTGACAGAAGCCTATACTCTATCTCCCCTCTCTGCACTTAATTTCCAGTGAACTAAAAAGAAAACACAGAAACTAAACTAACCTAACCATCTGCCAGTGCATCAGTCCTTTCATAGTGATCAATGACTCTGATAGGAAGCTTGCCAATCGGTCCCCTCACTCATTCTTGGCAGCCAGCTCCAGCATGCCTTGACATCCTCTCTTTTGTTCAGCACCAAGATTTTTCAGTTTCTAGAATCTTTATTGTCCCTGTACCTTCTCTTATATTCTCTCTTAGCTAGACATTTAGCTTTTAGCTAGATAGTTAGATCTTTATCTTTTTCTGCTTTTAGCATTGATATAGTAGTTGCTTTCGCAGTCCCACTTTTTACTTACACTGGATGTACTCTTTTAGTCCCATTGACCTACTTTCGTGGTCATTTGTTGGACATTAATCAAATTTAAATTATCATATCTTACCTCACCAAAAAACGGAAACTGCCAAATCATTTTCTTCAAAACTGTTCTTGACAATTTCATTTGCCAACGTGGCTCCAATGCCCTCATGGCTGCAATGTAGGGACAGATCAAGCCTGGCACCTAAGCCAGAGGAAGTCCACTCTATGTGATGCAGCCCCTTGTGGCATGTTTCTCAAACCAGCAGAAGAGAGAAAAAAGATCTTGAGGTGGTTTCAAAATGCATTGCTGTTGATCTGAAACATTTGCCTCGTGCCATCTATACTGACCATATGAACTAGTGGTTTAGTGAGAATGGTACGTTTCTCCTGCATTGAAATCATAAGTTGCAAACATTTTGAATTCAATGGGGGGGTTTAAGGGTGTTAAGATTTTACCTTCCATATTCAACACAGGCGCTTTTTTGCGTTGGCCTTGCCCGTGGGAGTGAGCTTGATCATCTTCCATAAGCACCCACACTTTAACATCATGTTAACACCGTGAGTTTTCTAGCAGCAGCAATAGACCTTTGTTATAAGAGCCCAGGAGAATCATTCCTCTTCACAATCTGGAGGAAACGACATCGGCACTAAGAACATTGTCTGTCCTGCAAATCTATGAAAATACTGTCTTTGTTCTGTGTAATATGATTTCCTTGGTAGGGCTTACTAGGGTTTTATAGGGCAATAACAAAGGTCTATTGCTGCTGCTAGAAAACTCATGGTGTTAACATGACGTTAAAGTTGTGGGTGAGTATTATTTCGGCATCTAAGGTCATCAATGAAGGTGAGTGTGCATAGATCCATCTTAAACCGGCTCCTTTTGAGTTGTTTAACAGATTCAGAGATTAAAAATTTCGATTTGTTTAATAGATTAAGAAATTTAGAAATTTGAGTTGATCTTAATAGCTCTGGGCGACGATTCAAGGTTTTTTTATTTTATTGGGCTCACTAGAACTCAAGACCAACTACATGTGGATACTAGGCCTTAACCAAAATTCCAGATCGGGGCATTCAACAAGGTACCCATATCATTGGCAGAAGTTCAACCCATGGAGCTGTATGTGGAGTTGTAGCAATGCATGGGCACTGCAGGGGGGTCAAACTCGAGACCAACTATCGATGGATACTTGATGGACTCACCTATGAATCTGTCTTGTTACATATGACATCCTCCACAAGTTGAACACTGTCCTGCACTGTATTTGGAATGAATGGGAAGTGAAGGTCTTCTAACCTTTATGAAATACTCTCATGCAAATCCTTATACTACTAAAGAAGAATGATGCACAGAGCTATTTGACCTAGTAAAAGCACTTGTTTAAGAACCAATCGATCCAGCAGCATTTTGTTTCCCAGATCGAGACCAAGTAGCTGTAGTTCAAGCAGATTTAATTGCAGATTCAGTTTCTTTATAGAGTGAAAACGCCAGGAGTAGAGGAATTCAAAGGCAGGCGCAATTCCTTTCCCGGCAGATTCATATCCATTTGGAGTTCGAGTAGAATCACCAGCGGATTCAATGGTCGGATCCCTAGTTCCATATCTAAGAGCCAATTGATAGCTTGTTCGAAAGCCATAGCCCATAGTACAGTTGTTTACTCAATAGATGAGATTGAAGCATCAACAGCTGGAGCTAAACAAGCTTAATAAACTCTGCACTTGAAAGATCGACTTTCCTATGACATGAAAGTTTTGAAAGAGTTGACAAACACCAATTAAAACAAATGTTTCCTACACTCAATCTTTTCCAAACTATGGCCTTGCTGATAGATCCAGAACAATCAAGTTAGGCTTAGCTCATATGGTGCACCATGTCTAAGGCAAAGACTGACCTAGTATGCATACATTTTCTTGTGACTCAAGACCAAACCTATTTAGAATTGGGTCCACAAGCTGACTCTCCCAACTGCCAGAACAAGATTCAGTTAGTTATGTGCTTTGTTGGAAGGTGTTCAGCCCTATATTGCTNGACTGACCTAGTATGCATACATTTTCTTGTGACTCAAGACCAAACCTATTTAGAATTGGGTCCACAAGCTGACTCTCCCAACTGCCAGAACAAGATTCAGTTAGTTATGTGCTTTGTTGGAAGGTGTTCAGCCCTATATTGCTACCTTCAAGATTGGTTGATGACTTCTTACTGCCATCCTCCTTTTTCTTTTTAGGGAAGGGAGGTCTACAGCTTTTGGTAAAGAAAGAATTTGAAGTCTTAAATTAGTTTGACACTAACTCTCGTATTATCCCTGTACATTTTGCCATGTGAAGCAGTGTTTTCAGAACCAATAACCGGACCGGACCGGTCGACCCCAAAAATTCGAAACCGAACTGGACCGGAAAAAAACAGGTCAACCAAAAACTACATAAAATATTCAAAATTTGAAAAAAAAAAAAGGTATATATTCATGTGCATCAATACGAATCCAAACCATTTATACACAAATATGCAATGATTCTCATTTATATAGCAAGTAAGAGTGCATATAACCAAAATAGCACCGAGTGCAATACTGCAGTTTATGTTATAGTTTGATTGATTTTATAGTTAACATGTGTGCAATGAGGTCCCCATCTTTAATGGAGTGGAGGCATATTATTTTATGCTATTCATACCTCCATCTCTTTTGATCACATGCCCATATTAGGGTAAATAGAGTGCATGTCGGAATAAAAGCTTAATGATAATTT
>SNQJ01S0011667.1:72828-98868 GCA_010110895.2 Picea sitchensis | reverse complement strand
ATTTGAATGATGATGGATATGATGTGATTTATTATGTGAATGTAAATTCTATGAATGTTTAAATGTTATTTGAATGATGATGGATATGATGCGATCTATTATGTGAATGTAAATTCTATGAATGTTTAACGTTATGTGAATGACGATGGATATGATGCAATCTATTGTGTAAATGAAAATTCTATGAACGGGTAACGCTAATTGAATTATGGGGATATTATGAGATCTATTTCTAACTTGAAAATTTTGACATTTAAAGTTGTTGGTACGTGGATACCGAATTGAGATTATGGTCGAATGAATTTACATGATGATAATGCATAGATATGTATGAGTTTGTGTTATATACTAATTTGCAGGTCAATGGGCTATGAAATAACCAAGGGATAATGGTAATAAAAGTGGATGTCATGACCACCGACCGAGAAACAATATGGTATGAATCTTTGTATGTGAAATTATATTGGTATGAATGCACTGCTATGATATGTGGACCAGTGCAGGTTTTCAGGTGGTGAGACTGCCCAAAAATTGAATAAATGATGACAAAATTCTCACCAACACAGTGCTACTATATATTCCATGGTAGGGTGTGGACCATAGTCCTATTAGGAGGGGTGGAGGCATTTCCCACCGTGTATCCCCTAAAACCTGGAGTCATGGGAGGACAGTGTTAGCTCACGCTCCCCTAGACGTGTGATGATGACTGTCAATTGCCTGCTGGGGAAGCTTCGTCAATATAGTGACACTTCCGCTTACAGGTTCTATTTGGAGTCAGGTCAATATCGTTGACATTCCAAGATAGTCCAGCAGAGGAAGGATAGGAATGGAAGATCGAAGTAAGTTAGGGAGGAAGGATGAATAGAAATAGTTGAGAGTGTATGGAGATTTGCCTTATGGTGGAATTTATTGTTTTCCCTTATGAAAAAAAAATAAAAAAATATGTATATATGTATATTCATAATTACTTAAATGAACTACAATTGTCTAAATAAACGTTATTGAACTAGATTATTGTAATTAAGGGATTTCACAAACATTTAATTGATGTATTATCTTTTATAAAATGAATAGTTTTGTTGATTAGATTGGATGCATATAAGAATTACTATAGGTGTGATAGTTATTGTCATTAGTACATGCACGATACTTGTATGTGCTAGCTACACATGCATTTCTTGCACATATACACTTATATGTATGTGTTTTCTCCTACTTACTTACTGATAATGTTGTTTATTGGATATGAATGCATGAACCTCGTGTCATTTCCCTTGTTTTGTAAATTACTCTAACTTCGGGACGAAGTTTCTTTAAGGGTGGGTGTATGTAACAACCTTAATTAATCCTTTAATAAATATTAGTTTAATAAGTATTAGTTTAATAAACTATTAAAATAGATTTTATTTTTTATTTTTATGAAGACTTAGTTTATAATATAATGGTTATTGGTAGATGGGCCAATTTATGGGAGGGATAAGGTGGTTGAGTGATTAATGAAGGGAAGGCAGTGGATAATGAAGGAGGAAAGGAAGATAAGGCAAGGGAGAGCACTGGGGAAGGGACATCTTTTTGGTTTGAGTAATATTTTCATATTAGGAGAAGGTGAGAAAAATTGGAGGGGGGGAGGAGGCAGTTTGGGACTGTGTTTCTGATCTGTATCTGTTTTGGCTTACAACTGACTTGAGGACTCTCATGGGGGGCACGTGTTGCTGGGAATTTTGGGCTCGGGGGCCAGGAAACCGTAAGGAATCCTGGGGCTAGGGAGCCGGATAGGTTGTTCCTAGCTGGCTGGGATGTTAATCAGTTTTGGGTAGAGCTTCAGTTTTGGCAGAGCTTCAGAACAACATCAGTTTGAGGTAGATACATTCCATTATCATTATTATTTTGTTGTTGTTCATTATTGTTATACTGTTCATTATTATTATGCTGAACATGTTAGTTCATTTTTTATATATTCTGTTGAACATCATTATTATGCTGAATAGTGAACTGAAAAGAAAATAGATAGAATTTCTATATTTAAATTATGATTTATAAGGCTCTGCTTTGACAGTCTTTACACCCTACTCGTGCTTTTCACCGGTCTTCTTGATTCTAAAGGTATAGCTACTTGAACAAGGGAAACTCTAAAAAATGGAACCAAAATTGTAAGTCGTACTAGCAGCCCAATCCTTTTCCTCTTTTATCTGCATTACTTGTACCCAGCCAACAAGAGCATGACAACACCTACTTCTACAGTAGCATCTCTGATAATTGTGTAACAAGTCGGATTGATCACACTCTAGTCAATGTCTAATTGTTGGCCCAAAACTTGAAGTGAAGTTCCCGCTATCATAATCCAAAAACTAAACCTACTTCTATGAACTTTTACATGGAAAACCAACCTTGAAATGATTAAGTGCCATCCAAGTGGCTCCTCTTATCCTCTCGGTACCTCTCTTTGTCTCATGGCAAGATTAATTGCTACCAACTAAGTTAAAATGAACTTGGCTTTGATGCCTGGAAGGTTTCCTGACTCTGATATCTATGGATGAAACTTTCATTTCTATTTAAGAATGTTAGGAAATAAGGTCTCGATTACCTAAACCAAATGGGAGTTGAGTTGGCATTGTGCTTGTCCTAACTCCCTTTATCAAGCATCATGGAAAATCTCCACAAATCAATTATCACTACTAAACCTAACATTTGGTTGGATAAAATCATCAATCCCTCGACATTATTGACTCGGGCACCCTTTCAAATCAACCTGGGCCTCTCTTGATGTCACATGCATTCATATTTGATGTGACATGAAATGACTTCTCTACCAACCAAACCCCTCCCCTCCCAAGTAATATTGTGACATAGAGACTGCCCCACCCATAGAGACCCAACCTTACACAAACACACCCCCTGCTCTATGGTCCATTAGCTCTGCAATTCCCTTTTTTCTCGTGACACCCATTCCCTCCCGCAAATCCCATGTTGATGCCAACACCCAAAACATATAGCTTTTCTCTAGAGGAGTTCTATGAAATATGTGCAACTCTAGACTTGTCCTGCTTTTAAATTACTAGACCTACAAAAGCGATAAACAATAAGCTTAACTATGAATTGAATATACAAAAACTTGAAAGTGCATAAAATAAGTCATAGAAAGAAAATTGTTGGAAACAAATGAAAAATTTAAATTCTATTGTAATACACTAACTCCCCCCACCCAAAAGAAAAAATTTAGGGTAGTTATGAGGGAGTGGTGGCCATATAAGGTTCAAACATGCATCTTTCACCCAAGTCTTCTCAACATGCCATCAAGTTCTGCCAGCTATATTATGCCCTCACAAATAATCAATACCACCCTATATGGTCCTTTACAAACCATCTGTAATTTCCTCAGGTGTTTCTAGAACTTGTTGTCATACATTAGTACTAAATCCCCCTCTACAAACTACTTTTATCAAATATGCCAGTCATGTCAGGCTTTCTAACATTGTTTTTAGACCATATGATGGTACCCCACAAATAAGAGCATGAGAACATTGATTTTTGTAGTCNCTTTTAAATTACTAGACCTACAAAAGCGATAAACAATAAGCTTAACTATGAATTGAATATACAAAAACTTGAAAGTGCATAAAATAAGTCATAGAAAGAAAATTGTTGGAAACAAATGAAAAATTTAAATTCTATTGTAATACACTAACTCCCCCCACCCAAAAGAAAAAATTTAGGGTAGTTATGAGGGAGTGGTGGCCATATAAGGTTCAAACATGCATCTTTCACCCAAGTCTTCTCAACATGCCATCAAGTTCTGCCAGCTATATTATGCCCTCACAAATAATCAATACCACCCTATATGGTCCTTTACAAACCATCTGTAATTTCCTCAGGTGTTTCTAGAACTTGTTGTCATACATTAGTACTAAATCCCCCTCTACAAACTACTTTTATCAAATATGCCAGTCATGTCAGGCTTTCTAACATTGTTTTTAGACCATATGATGGTACCCCACAAATAAGAGCATGAGAACATTGATTTTTGTAGTCGCACCTTTGAGACTTCAACTTTGTGTACCTATTTTGATTTTACCATTTTTATTAGTGCCATTCACTAGGGAAAACTCTGCATACCCCTGGAGCTCTATCTCAACCTTAATCTTAATATTTACTTATTTGGTCCATGATTACTCATGGTAATACATTAGGCTATTGGTGGTCCTTGTACCTTGCACAACATGTTAACCTTTTCATTGCTCGAACCACAGGTGTTGTAACTCCTCTGTGAGGTCAATGTTAACCTCTACACTTGTGGGGTGGGCACCAACTATTGCTTCTATTTTGGTTGTTGCATCCATGGAGATGTCATTCATAGCTTTATCCCATGTGGTCTCTAGACATGTGACAACAACCTCTATGAGTTATTTCCTCCGTGGAACCTACAGTCAGGCATTGTGGGTGCTCCATCTGCAAGAAACTTTGAATGTGCCAAAGCAACCCTACATATGGTGCTTCTACCCCATAATGTTAGAAAATAGTGCAGAACCTTTCTCGTAGTTCCCACCAATGCCTCGCATGCTACTACATTTCTTCCTATAGATATCGGTTCCCCTACAATGGATATATGGTGTGCACAAATTTATACACTCATTGTTGGAGTGGAATAGCTAGCACCATCCAATGGCTCTCGTAATGTTCCAAATGTCTACATGGGTTAGAAATTCCATTGAATTGTAGAGACATATTGTCGGGGATAGATTAGGCATTTATTGACAGAACCCGTCAGTCCGATAGAAAATGGATTTGCAAGGCCTTTGTCATTCCTTCCTATGAATGTAGCATCCTCTTATGAGTTTCCCACCATCATGTTGGGTTTCTACCAAAGAAAGGTCCAATGCTACTATCCTTTGTGCAAGGACAAACTGGTCTTCCATGTGGGCCACAATTTTTTTTTTATCAATTGTTCCATGAAACCTTGGTAGGTCATTTATCTTTGCGTCATTCCACCTACTTTCCCACACCAACATTCACCTGTTGAGCCTTCATTTCAACATTTTTTCAATGACCATTTAACCTATTATTATTTAATTTCTCCTCTATCCTTTTTGCGCTTATCATTTATGATGCAGGAGCATCAACCCACCCAAGGTCAAAATCGAATTACGAAATGTTCCAAAAGTCGACATGGCCATGAGGATGAGACTTCCTCATATTTGGTTAAGTTTGTGGTGATTTTAGCGATACTGTGGAGATCAGATCGAATCTTCAATGATATGATCCCCTTATTGTAATTGTGGTTATAAATTGTAAGCCTTCGTGCTTAGTAGGAGGCCTCTGCACAATGTAATACCAGGGCGAGTGTGTAGATCAGTTGAGAGACTATCTAGCCAATCGGGGCCATAGTCTAATTTGAGCTCGATGTATTAATAGCACTCATGTATTTTTGTATATCTGGAATGCTCTAGTTTATGTGTTGTTTCCGTGTGTGGAATTATGGGTTCATGAATCCTATGTGTAATTGTGAGCGAGGAGAGTGAGTGTTGCAGGTCTAGAGTTGTGGTGATCCATATGGATGTCGGTGGCCTCCCACCTATTCCAACTGGCTCATTTTGGCAGTTTTCCAGTTTGGCAGTTTTTTTCCTAGTTTTCGGGTCCCTAACTTCTGGGGCTATTTTGAGGCCCTAAACAGTGTTTTTAGGGCTCGACACAGTTAGATAGTAGATTGGGTTAGAGTCTGACGACAACATGTGTATTCCTCGGATAGACCTTTCCAACGGGCTGCGGTCCCCTTCTTTGCTTCGTGTGCCCCAGAATGAATGACTCGTGCTTCTAAAAAGTTACAACCTCGGGAAGTTAATGTACTAATTTACCCCAATGGGGCCCACATGACTTTTGGCGCTTCATCTCCCAGGGTTAGGTTTTTGGATGTCTATGGTTTTTGGAATTCTTGTTTATTGTAAAAAGGCCTTAAGAGCCTCATTGTACTGATCTTCTTATGAATGAGCCCAACTGTCACATCTCTTCTCATAGATAAGTCGTTGTCATTCTAGCAAGCTTGTTTTCCGCTGCATTTTATAGTTTCAACGTATTTCCTTATTAAATAGAAACAAGTTTTACAGTATATCTGTTATTTTGTGTAAATCATCTTTTAATAATAATCTGTATTCATTTCGTTATGCTCATAAAATCTGGATCAGTGGTATCGGAGCGGTCTGCTCCTTGTCTTTCTTAATGCATGTCCCCAATGAGGTCAGGGTACAAAGAATTGGGTCTCGAGCTTGTTTCTCTTGAGGAAAAAATCTCTCACACACCCAAGTGACCTCTCATGGCAGAAGAAAAGAAAGACGACGGGACCTGAGATCCTCTCAAAATGTTTCTCGAGGAATCCCTCACGCAACAAAGGAACGAGATGATGTATAGTCTTGCACAGATCCTTCGGCGACTACCAACAAGCGACACATCTTCCTCAAATGGAGGCGCCACCCCCTTCAAGGTACAAATAAACTTTGATATTCCTATCTTTGAAGGTCAAGTACATTCATATGTTGTAGACAAATGGTTGAATCTACTAGAAGGGTATTTCTTTGTCCATAACTTCTCGAATAGAGAAAAGATTACTTTTGCGCTCCTCAAAGTTGTTCCCCATGTCAAAGATTGGTGGCAAACTTTATATGAGCAAAAAGAAATAGAGGAACCCTCATTATTTACAGTCGCAGCCACCTGGGAGTCCTTCAGAGATACTATTAAGGAACAACACTACCCTATCAGAAGTTATGACGACCTGTATACAAAATGGATCACACTGCGGTAGGAAAGAGACCAAGCAATGCTTGAGTTCACAAATATCTTCCATACCTTGTGCACTAAGCTAGGTATCAAAGATCCTGAGCGACATCTGGTGCTCAAGTATCGTGGTGGTCTACATAGATACATCCAAGATGAAATGGAGATTCTAGACATCTCGTCCTTAGGCACGACCTACCGATATGTCGTCAAAATCGAGCAGAAGCTTAAACAAAAGACACGGCAATTCAGGCCTGGGAACCCCTCACAACAAAAGCAAGGAAAGGGTAGCCCCAACCCGCTAAACAAAGGACAGAGCAAATATGGACAGCCTCAGGATGACCAGTTCAAGCCGCACGTAAAGAGGGACATCAGAAAGACAAAGAAAGATATCAATAAGTGGTGCGACTTCCATAAGAGCCCCTGGCATAACACCATTGATTGCCACTCAAAGCAGTTGTTGGTGGCTGAGATGAAATCCTATGAATCAGATGTGGGTTACGACTCTGAGTCAGAACCAGAAAGGGGGAGATAGATCATTGACACAGAATCCAGTGCTACTGTTGCTACCACCAAGCTCAAACCCGGTGAACCATACGAGCCAGAAGAAGGTGAGCGTTTTTTTCATTCATAGATGTGGGTGAAGGGTACCCCGCTGCACTTCATCGTTGATAGCAGTAGCCAGAAGAATCTCATCTCAATAGAGGTCATCAAGCGGCTAGCCCTGTTGACAACGCCACACCCGCAACCCTACACCATTAGATGGCTCCGCCAAGGAAGTGATCTTCGTGTCAGCCAACAATGTCACCTGTCGTACAACATCAAGCCCTTCAAAGACGAGGTATTGTGTGATGTTGCTTCTCTTGAAGTTTGTAATGTTCTTTTGGGCCAACCGCATTTATGGAAGTGTCATGTTGTATATGAGTCTAGGCCTCACAGTGTTATTATTACTTTGAACAAGAAATTGTACAGGATACCCGAGGCAGTCCCACCTAGTGATATTTCCTTGATCTCTGCCAAGCAATGCAGGAAGGTCATCTCTCAAACTGAGAAGTTTGTTTTCTTCGTGATTCGCTCTTAGAATAAGTGAAAGATCGTAGCCACATCCAGGGCCTCCATGATCGACCTCTCCACACAACAAAAGCAAGTGGATAAGGTCATGGAAGAATACTCATATATCTTCTCCTCACCTACTGGGGTACCTCTGCACTGTTAGGTCAAGCATCCCATCGATCTGACCCCCGACGCACCATTGTCCAATGGGCCAGTCTATTGTCGCTCTCTATTAGAGAATGAGGAGATCAAGTGGTAGATCCAAGAACTACTTCATAAGGGGCACATCCATCCCAGCTCATTGCCTTGTGGGAGCCCAATTGTGCTGGTACAAAAGAAAGATGAAACCTGACGACTCTACATTGATTATCGGACCTTGAATAAAATCACAGTCATGAACCGATACTCGATTCCCCGAATCGACGACCTCCTTGATCAATGCATAGGGGCCAAATACTTCAACAAGATTGATCTAAATTATGGCTACCACCAGGTCCCAATAGGACAAACAGATGTATGGAAGACGCCTTTAAGTTAAAAGAATGTATTCTTGAATGGTTGGTCATGTCCTTTGGTTTGAAAAACGCTCCAACAACTTTCATGAGGATGATGGACGATATCCTACGACCATTCACCAACGCTTTTGTAGTGGTGTATCTGGATGACATCCTCATCTACAACAAGACTTGAGTGGAACACTTGCAACATATTCAGCAGGTTCTGCACACCCCGCGGAAGCACAAGCTATATGCCAACTTGGAAAAATGCTCCTTCGGCATGGACATGGTCCAATACCTGGGATACATCGTTGATCAGCATGGTGTACCTAGCCAAGATCTAGCCAAGATCCAGGTCATCTGTGACTGGTCAACCCCAACCATACTCACTGAACTTCGAATTTTCTTAGGCCTTGCCAATTTCTACCGCAGGTTCATGTTGAGATTCTCCCATATTGCGTGGGCCCTCAGCCTAGTAACCACGGGTGGTGGTAAGGAAAAATTTGTGTGGGGCCCGTCCCAACAGCAAGCATTCGATGATTTGAAACAACGTTTGTGCTCATCCCCGATACTTTCATTACCGGACCTGTAGGAGCCCTTTGAGATTGAGAGAGATGCTTCAAACTATGTTGTGGGTGTCGTTCTCACTCAGTACGACCACCCCGTGGCCTATCATAGTGAGACACTATCACATGTTGTTCATAAGTACCCTACTTATGACAAAGAAATGTACTCCATTGTGCAAGCCTGCCGCCAATGGAGACATTACATTCTTGGGAAGGAGACAGTCATCCACATTGATCATAAGCCACTGCAGTTCATGCAGACACAGGGCAAATTGCAGAATGACCACCATCAGAAGTGGTCCACATACTTGCAACAATTCCACCTCAACATCAAGTATAAAACATGAAGTACCAACCGAGTCGTCGATTGCCTCAATCGACCTCTAGTCGCGACACTCACCATGGTGCTAGACTCTTGCGGGCATGAGACCTCTGGATGGCCCCAACTCTATGAGACAAACCCAAACTTCACCACCACCTACCAAATGTTCGACGCAAACTCAGTTGTCGCCAATTTCCATCTTCAAGATGGGTTGTTGTTTTGTCTGGGCCATATCTGCATTCCATCAAGCGAGAGAGCGAAGATCATTTGGGAAGCCCACTACAATCAGGTGTCAGGACACTTCGGCATCGAAAAGACAATGGTAATGTTGCAGAAACATTTCTATTGGCTGAAACTTCGACACGATGTCAGCAAGTATATCAATTCCTACAATGCCTGCATTATTGCCAAACTGACCACTAAGAAACATGGCATGTACACTCCTCTGCCTGCCCCTGACAATCCATGGGAATCCATCTCAATGGACTACATGTCAGGCCTCTGGTCCACCAAGTGGGGAAATGACTGTGTTTTTGTGGTTGTTGATTGCTTTTCTAAGATGGCGATTCTAACCGCGTGTAAGAAGAGCATCACAACAAAGGCCATTGCCAAGCTCTTCTTTGAATGAGTCTAGGTAGATTTTGGAATCCCACGAACCATTGTCGCAGAACAGGATAGTCAGTTTCTTAGCGCATTCTGGTCGAGCCTCTGGTCACTACTGGACACCAAGCTCACCAAATCCATGGCCTTTCGCTCCTAGGTAGATGGCCAAACTGAGGTCGTAAATTGAATGATCGTGCATATCTTACGCATGTACGATTCCAAGAACCCCCGCACATGGGATGAGAGTCTTCCCTATGTTCAACATAGCTACAATTGAGCCCTCCATAGCTCAACCGGCCAGAGTCCCTTTTAGGTGGGCTTATGATTCCAACCATTGGGTCCCATGGATATTGCACTACCCCTTACGGCCACCCTGGCCGACTCGTCACCTGCTTCCACTGAAGCTGACAAAGCCACCTAGTTCATTGAGTGGATCCAACACATTCGCCAATAGGTTCAGGATATTGTACAGAAGTCCAATGCCAAGTACAAGTAACACCATGATCAACACTGTGTGCCACATAAATTTCAGGTGGGAGACAAAGTTTGGTTGCACTTGCAGAAAGAACGCCTTACAGGGCCCCATCGGAAGCTATGCTCACTCTGTTATGGAACTCACACCATCACCAAGGTTGTGGGTGACAATTATTTTGAGCTTAACATTCCTCCATTCCTTGGCTTGCACCTAGTGTTCAAGGTGGATCTCCGTCGACCTTATTTCCCACCATTATTAGACGCCTCAGAGATAGCAGAACAATTGACACCAACAGAGCTCAACCCCAAATGCATACAACATGCATCCAATGATCAGATTGTGGACACACAAGTCAAGGGCACTCACCAACAAAGGATCAACTTTATCGAGTTGTCAAAGCAGGGCAGCTCCTGCACTAAGGCAAGTGGCTCACCTGGAGCCAAATTCAACAAAGATTTCCTCATCTGATGGGGTCACTCAACGCAATGGAGACCATTGCTTCCTAAGGGGGGAGGATTGATCCATATGGATGTCGGTGGCCTCCCACTTATTCCAACTGGCTCATTTTGGCAGTTTTTTTCCTAGTTTTTGGGTCCCTGACTTCCAGGGCCGTTTTGAGGCCCTAGACAACATTTTCAGGGCTCTCCATAGTCAAACTATAAACAAAGTTAGAGTCTAATGACAACATGTGTAGTACTCAAATATACCTTTCCAACGGGCTATCGTGTGCCTAAAATGAAGATCGTATGCAAAAGTTACGACCCCAGGAAGTTGATGTACTAACTTACCCCAACGGGGCCCACATGACTTTTGGCGCTTCATTTCCTTGGGTTAGGTTTTTGGATTTCTAGGGGTTTTGGAATTCATGTTTATTATAAAAACTCCTTAAGAGCCTCATTGTATTGATATTCTTGTGAATGAGCGCATTCGTCACAAATCTTCTCAGAGATAAGCCACTACCATTCCAACAAGTTTGTTTTCCACTGCATTTTATAGTTTTAGCTTATTTCCTTATTAAGTAGAAACCAATTTTACAGTATATCTATTATTTTGTGTTAAGAATCTTTTAATAATATTCTGTATTCATTTCTTTCTTCTCATAAAATTTGAATCATGTGGGGGGCGTGGATTTCTGTAAGCAAGGTGATCGACTGCCAATCACTGAAAAGGATCAATGACGATCCATCCATTTCGCAAGCTAACTAGCGAGGAGGTTGACAAAGGTCGATGCCCAAAAATAACATACGTCGTTGATCGACATTCCACATGTCGAGAGGAGGTGCATTTCGACCCCCCGCTACCTTAGGATTATGGAAAGGCCTTTGGCCCCCGAAGAGAACCAGAGTTGTCCATTGTCAATGACTGATTAAGTCTTGACCGTCGATCTCAATTAAGCTCTTATTGGCTTAGTGCTTGACCACTGCTCGTGGTCGTATGGAACATATGGGTAAGGTGACGTTGTTGCGATGATATGGACATTGTTACAGTCCATTATGTGTGCCCATAACCCACAGGTCCAACAATTCGAACAACCCCCAGATCTCGTTTCCATCAATTTATATCGCCATATATCACCCATATTGTTCATTTCCACTTTAGACAAGCTTCATGAGGTATATGATCATGATTTTATTATTTTATCGTGTTTTGATGGTTTCTTGGATTATATTTTGTGATTTACTAACTATTTGCAAAAGTCTTGCAATTTTTGTGGCGTGTTTCAAAATTCCGATAGCAGTCACCTTCATAAATTCGATAGCAGGCATCTTTAGAAATCTAGTAGTGCATCAGTGTTATGGATGAATGTGCCTCCCGAGGGTGAATTCAAGCATATGGGTTTTGTTGGGAATGATGTGTTAAGCTTCCATAGAGGTGACAAGGTAGTGATGGTAAGATGAGAGAGGGAGGCATACATGAAGAAGACTAGTGGATCCACCGGAACCTAAAGAAAAATCAGTCGTGTATAACCCTTAAGGACAAGGATCAACACCAAGTGAAATTTCTCAACACATTCATGCAGATCCTACATCTCAATAAATTCTGATTGGAGAGACAAACAAGCAACCAAAAGGAGAAAAGATCAATCCAATGTGGGAGCCAGAGTCTCCATTACGAACAAATTACAGTTTATTGGACGGTTGGGGTAAAAACAAGATAGAGGGAGAAGGAGAAGTCCACGTGAACGCAAATTGTAAAGGTAATGTAAAAGGAGAGGTGACCTTTGGTTTCTCGTAGTGGACACTACAACAAATGTACAAATGAAGAGCATTACCCCATCCATGTCGCTCCATTTCCGTGGTATGGTGACCAAAGACCTTGATGCATTTATTTTCAAATTTGATATTTTATGCAAAAGTTAAGATTATTGTAATGACGCTCATAAATTAAAATTATTCCTTGCCACCCTCAAAGACTCATCATTGTGTTGGTTTGTGGGGTTGGGAGGGAATACTATCAGAACTTGGGACGAGATGAGAATTGCCTTTCTTATAAAATACCAAGAGTATTATAAGGCTAAAGACCTAAGGGACGAGATTTTTAGGATGATACAAAAGGAAGATGGGAGCTTAGAGTATTACCTAGAAATATTCCTATACAATCTTCAGAGATCTAAACATAACAAACTGAATATGAAAACTTTTGGGACCATTTTCTTAAGAGGTATTTCAGATGACTCAATGAGTGTACTTAATTTGACGGGGTATTGGAATATTTCCCAATTATATTTTGAGAGAATCCATGAAATGCTCAAGAAGTACTGGTGAAGTCAAGCAAGATCTGGTAAGGGACCTTGTGATTCTTTTTTCTAAAATTTCTAAATCTGCATCAATTAGTGGTGTAACTAGGGCAGAATTAAGCAATTTATTGGAAAATTTCAAGACTGACATTCTTGGCACCTGTTAGTCCCTAAGCCTATTACCACCTTTCTATTCTTAAATTTTAGCATATTCTATCAAAACCTGTCTTGAGCCTATTTGCCTTTGTTGGTTGCACCTTTTTAACATTTTACTTTTCATTTTGTTGTGACTTGCTTTGCTTAAATTCATTTGCATTTTCTTCTTATAAGATAAGTTTGAAATTTTGCATGGAAAGAAATGTGTCACATTAGATGTGTTATTTATAAGTGCATTATCAAAGGTTAAAGAAATAAACAAGGACGCTACAAGAATGTTTCCATTCTTGTAGCACATGAGGAAATCATTATTTCGAGTGTGTTTCCAAACCAAAGATCATGTCAGATGTTCTGAAATCATGCAAGCGGTTATGATTTTAGATTATGTCGTATCTAAATCATTTTTCTATCCTTATGCATGATCTAATGAACATGAACTCAAATATTCTTGTACTTAAATCAATTCCAAGTGTCGAACCACGAATTAACACATGCAAAATTATAATTTAATTTGTTTTTAAAGAGTTTTTGAAAAAGAGGGAAATTCAATTTAACGCCATTTGCATACAAAAACCCTGATGCATTAGGTGTTATGTGCAGTTATCCCTGAAATCTTGAATAAAGGGAAACCCTAATTCTCACAGGGATACAAAGCTTCTGGTCAGTGTGATTGTGCCACAATGGAGTATGTCCCCCAAGGAAGGAGCTCAAGTTCTCATATTGGAACTTGGTGGAACTAAATTATTGGAAGATTGCCCATAAATTATGGAAAAATTCATCAATGGAGAATGGTTTGAGTTTTGCCACACTTTCCAGGGGCACCATGAAGAAATTTCGATATTGTTTGCCAAGAATTTTGATGTGTTTCAGACTCAGGTTGGAGATGTGATAATTCATGTCACTTAGCATTCAATTGCAATAGCTTGTTGATTGTCTGTAAAGGGTGAAATATGGTGGAAGAAACACAAACTACCTGCAGACCTATGCAATCAATTTCTAGTGCCAGAACACCATGATCCAGATTGGAGCCAAGGAATTCCAAATAAATGGTAGAAGGCAGAGTGTTTTGGCAGTGGTCTAGAATTATATAACATGTGAAGTTAGGTTTTAACTTTAAATGGTAATCAGGAATATTTTTTTTTCTTTTACCTGTTAAAAAGCTTGAAAAAAATGGCGAAGAGGATATAGAGTCATCCTAAAACTGATCATAAAAGCTTGCTTCATCAAGGTCTAATTAAAATATTGGTTATATATGCATTAAGATAAGTTAAAGTATCTTAGGAACAATTATTGTCTTCCTTAGGGTTCGAAGAACAGGGTTAAAAAGCTCAAAAGACAACTCTTGAAAATAAAACTAGGGTTTCAACAACAAAGGACAACACATATGAAAGTACAACAACGGTACAAGAAGCTTCTCCTGTAACTAGAGAGACCAGATCAAGCAAGAGGAAGCTCATTTTACAGCAGGAGGAAGAAATTAAGTAGGAACCCGAATTCTCTTCTTCAAAATAGGAGTTTGTGGGTTGTGACAGAGTTTATACCAGCAGGATGACAAGGCAAAGGACACGAGAATTACAACAGGTTACAGTTGAGCATGAAACAAAAACTCATGATATATCTGTTGAGGAACCTCCAATGAAAAGATAAAGCGAAAACAATACAGGCAAACAACCTATCAGCTACCCTAGCAGACCAAAATTTGACTTACAAATACGTTGAGGCTGAATTCAAAAGCTTTGTTCAAAGCTTCTCTCAAGAAAGAGAAATTGATTATCATGGATGATGAGACCTATGAAGAAACTCCTGAGATTACTAAGAAAGAAAGGTTGGCAATCAAAACTTTAAAGGAAATGCCAATAAGAAAAACTAGAAAGGAGAAACAACAACAATCAGTAGTTAATGTTGAATCTTCTCAATCAAATGATGGAATGGAACAAGATCCCACCTACAGTCCAAAGATCCAAGAATTGTCATAATCCCTTAAAGAAGAAACAACCAACTTATCTAAACCTGTGAAAAAGGACATTGTGGAAGAAGCACCTTCAAAAGGACATCAATATGGAACAAAGCCTAAGAAACCCAAACTCTCAATTGATTTAAACAGACCTGCATCAAAAGAAGACCAAAATGAACACATGGTTGAAACAAAGAGTGTACTAGGAAAACGAAGGACCGGGGAATTTCATAGAGCCATTAAAGAGTCAATGCATGAGAACCAAACACTTGAGCTTTGGAATGCTAAGTTGCAGGAAAAAGTCCAAAAGTTGAAAGAAAAACACAAAACTCAGTGTGAATTGTCAAATAAAGTCAGAAAAATGAACATCAAATTGTACTGGAGTAATGTTGTGCCTAAAATTAAATTGAAATAAGAAAAATCTGAAGGGAAAACTTCTACTCAATGATGAAAGGTCTTCATGTTTTACCAATACACATGTCATCTTAATTTTGGGTTTGTACTACCAAAATAATGGTTTTTGTAACTCTCTTTTGATAGGATGATGAGGAAATTTAGGAAATTGAAGAACTGTTTTGCAAGCAGGATCAGAATCATGCATGACATTGATCTAGCATAAATTTGAAGGTCTAAGCTTTTCAATGTATCAATTCCAAGAGCAGTTGTTGAAGATCCTATGTGTAAGGGTCAAAGATATCTTAGGAAGTTATGATAGGAGATCTTTTCCCTAAGATCTAGGATTTTGTTGTTGTCTTATTAAATGTAATCTCTATTTGATAGCCATATATATCGAGTTTGTTACTAGGTTTTAGGATCTTGGATCCAAATGGAAATCAATTTTTTGTATAAAAATGGACTTAGATGACAAAGTATTGGGTTCAGATTTTGTGGCCACAAGGAACATATTAGTCAAAAATTGTAAAATTGGAATCTATAGCTTTTTGCACTCAATTGAAAGACATTTTGATGGTTATACTATCTTCTTCTATGTCATTATTTCCTCTGCTTTATTTTGAATGCATCTGAAAATTTTGCAAAGCAATGGTGTGTCATGTTATGTTTTGAATTGCATTCAAAGATTTTGTTGATTTAATTCATTTTTACAGGATTTACATTTAAAATGATTATTTCTGGTTTATGAATATTATTTGGGAATTTGAAACTTCTTCTTTAAAAGTGAACAGATTGTAACTTTTCTCTTTCATCAGTCTTTATTTTATTCATCTATCTTATCAGAGTGAATTCTTTTGACTAAGTTGAATGTTGTGGAAACCTGATTTTAAAGTGTAACATGATCAACTATTGTCTAACCTATCCACTACCTGATCCACAAACCAAATCTATAAATCCATTTGCTCTGCAAATATAAAACATTGCAATAACTTAGGTGCCCTAGCTTTCCCCTTAACAGTCAGGGACAACTTTAGGGATAGCATCTTTTGGCGGTGTTGTCGGAGATGGAGGAACGAAAATATCTTTCCCTAGGAAGAATGACATTGAGAAGGGCTTGCTCTTGATGGTGGACAAGAGTTAGACACTGAATTAGACTGCATATTTTTCGCATGGCAACTCCATTCACAAGTTTTGGCTCCTAAAAGAGAAGTGAAAGGACCGAATTCTGAGTCTACCAAAGCCCCGATATCATCTTCATCTTCAAGAAAAATAGTGACCAGAACCGACCCAAATCCTAAGCCAACTCCAATAGTATCAAATCCAAAAAAATTATTAAGAAAATAGAAAGATACCCAAGGCTAGTTTTCATATTATAAAGGTAAGTCCTCATCTGAAGATAATACTTATGCTTCTAAAAAATCCATTGTTATTCCTGAAAAGAGTTAGTTCCCATTATTGAAGAAAAGCCTATCATTTTAGAGACGGTTGGAGAAAAGGTCAAACCTGGAAATATTTCTTTGGAATAATAGGTAGCTCGTCAGTTAGGAGAACAGATCGTTGAGGAATGGAGTTCCATCTCTGATCTCATTAAAGATAAAAATGATGAAGAGTTGACTTTTCTGGGAAGACCTGTTAAAGACTTGCCTAAGTATATTAAGGAGGAAATTGATAAGATCTTATCAACATCATTTCCTTAGCCAAGCACTTTTGAAAGAGTTGAACCCGAGATCCAAGCTTTTAATAATATTCTTGCTCTTGAAGGATTCATAAATTCTTCAGAAACTCTTTCTCAACCTCCATCTCCTTCTCAAATCCAAAAACGAGTCTCACCTCCTACTTCACAACCATCCTCTCCTCCTAAATCACCTACTCCAGTTGTTCACACCATGGTTATTAACAGGATGGATGTTATCATTGATGCCAGATATGCACCCCTAGTTTTACCTCAAGTCTTAAGCGCTTTCCCAACTAGAGATTACATGAAATACTTGCCCAGATTCAATGGGGACGGAGATGTTACTGGTCAAGAACACTTAGCCTCTTTTTACAGTATTGCAGATAATTTCAATATAGACAAATTAGATGTTTGGATGAGAGCGTTTGTTCAAAGTCTAGATGGAGAAATAAGAAAAAGGTTACGAGGTCTTCCTCCAGGTTCTATTCTAGATATTGACGTTTTAGATGACACTTTTTTGAAACAGTGGGGCGACAAAAAAGGTTACTTGTATTATATCACTGAGTTTGGAGCCCTGAAAAGAAAAGGTGGTGAGTCTGTGCCAGATTTTACTAAAAGGTTTAATAAAATGTATACCAAAATCCCTGATGAAATCAAGCCTATTGAAACCTCTGCTAAAATTACTTTTGCTAATTCCTTCGATGTTGAATTCTCTCTTTTGTTGAGAGAAAGAAGGTATGCTACTTTGAGCTCGATGCAGGAGGAAACTATTGAGGTAGAGTCAAATATTTTGGTAGCAGAAAGATTACAAACAAAATCTGATAGAGGCCGAAAGAAGCATAAAGAAGATGTCCCATATTCTTCCAAGACAACAACATCTTATCAAAAAATCAATGAAATGGCTAAAATGTTGAAGACTCTAACATCAGAATTGGCCAGATTGAAGTTGGAAACAAAGCAGTCAAATAGACTTATTCAGGAGGGTGGGAAGAAGAATCCAAATCAGTTCAGAAGACCACAAAATGCTCCTCATATCATGCAAAGAGAAAGAAGGAATCATGAAGACCAAAGGATCTTGCCCCCTTTCCAAAATAATGCGATTGAAGAGACATAAGGAAGTGATGATGTTGAAGAAACTTCTACAATTCTTTTAAATGGAACTGAGCTTCCTACCAGTCACTTGACTCAACAGGAATATGAGGATTCTTTTATATCAAATCAGTTTGATGATCAATAAGAGGAAATTTTTCAAAGTGAGCCTCAAAAGAAATAAGATTTAAGGTCTAAACAAAGTGGGTGTAAATCAGATGCTTAAACTTATATTAAGAAGACACGTACTCCAACCAAGTAGGGGCCAAGCAAAACATATCAACATCAACAACCTATCAAGGCAGGTGTTACAGAGGTAAAAGAAACAAAAAGACAACTATCTCCTTTTAATCTGGAACATGGGATAAATAAAATTAAAATTCTTGTGCCTTTGGTGGAGCTTATGAAGAATGAGCCTTTTAAACATTCTATCTTGAAGGTTTTGGAATCTCCTGCACCTGTTATCTCTTCAAACACTGTAAATTTGCAAGATGAAAATCCTACTATCACAATTGGTCTGCATATTGAAGATAAATCTGATTCTTCACCACCATTTTATATATCCCTGAACATTCATAATAAAACTCAACATAACTAACTCATGGACTCGAGAGCTTCACATAATGTTATGTCGAAGGTGGTTATGGATGAGTTAGGGTTAGATATCACATAACCCTACTGAGATATCTATTCTTTTGACTCTAAAAAAATTCAAGTGTTTAGGAGTTATCAAAGATTTGGTTGTAACATTGTCTCAGTTGCCTATGACGAGTATTGTTATGGACATTACAATGGCTAATATACCACCAAAGTTTGGAATGATGTTGTCTAGGTCTTGGACTAAAAAGGTGGGTGGATCTTTGTAAATGGATCTGACATATGCCACCATACCTGTTTTTGGGGGAGAACATTGAAAACTATACAAGGAAGTCTGGCTTTCTTATATTGTAAGTGACCATGACAAACCGGGAAATCATGTTATCTATGTAGTAGATGATGAAATTGGCTCAACAATATTTCATATCAGTGATTATATTCCAAAATCACCAATTAACAAACCTATTGGTAAGCAAGAGAAAGGTATGGAAAACTCAGTTTGGAAGATATTTTTTGATGGTTCATGTTCAAAGGAGGGATCTGGTGTTGGAATTGTATTCATTTCTCCTGCCAAGGAAGTCATACCACTATCTTATAAATTAGAATTTGAGACTACCAATAACATTGCATAATATGAGGCTTTATTGTTGGGATTAAGAGCTGCAAAAGATATGGGGATTGGCAAATTAGCAGTTTGTGGAGATTCTAAATTAGTTAGCCATCAAGTCAAGAATATTTATCATACAAAGCAACAAAGACTGAAGAAATACAAGAATGAGGTATGGGTCTTTGTTGAAAACTTCTTTTTGGGTTTTAATATCACATTTGTTCAGAGAAACTTTAATCAACAAAAATATTCACTAGCATTAGTAGCTACCAATTTCAATACTCTGTTATGTTCCAATTTGAGATATGAAATTGAAGTTAAACAAAGGCATTCAATCCTAGATAATATCAAACACTGGCAAGTTTTCAGTGGTGACCAAGAACTAAAAAGATTTCTATAAACTATTGATGAATTTTCTGCAATTTCTATTGACCAAGAGAATGAGAATGATGAGACAAAAATGCAATCAGATGTTCCTTTTCATAATAAAGTAGTAGGGCATAAAATTGTGGAGTTAAAGAAAAATCACATACCAAAAGGTATGGTTCCACTGGAGAGACTATTTGACAACAATGATGTTTCCAAAATATCTCCAATTCAGAGTCATGAAAAGGATGTGTTTGATTGCAATATCGGTACTACTGAAGGCATTGTCAGAAGAGAAGAGGAACATGTATGTTAAACTTATGCGGGACTTTGCCAATATTTTTGCTTGGTCATATGAAGACCTTAAGATTTATGACATTGACATAATTCAACACAAAATTCCTTTGAAAATGGGATCTAAACCTTTCAGGCATAAAATGAGGCAGTTTAATCCTATGTTGTTGCCTATCATTGAAAAAGAGTTGAAAAGACTGCTAGATGCTAAGATTATAATATCTTTTAGATATTCAGAGTGGGTGGCAAATTTGGTGCTAGTCAGGAAAAAAATGGTGAAATAAGGTTATGTGTGGATTTTAGAAATCTGAATAGGTGTTCGCTCAAGGATAACTATCCATTACCAAAAATGGATCACATTTTGCAGAAAGTGGTAGGTCCTCAGAGGATCTCCATGTTAGATGGGTATTCTAGATACAATCAGATTGCAATATTTGAAGAAGATAAAAAGAAAATTGTTTTTACTACTCCGTGGGGTACCTTCATGTACGACAATATGTCTTTTGGGTTGATGAATGCAGGGGATATGTTCCAAAGAGCAATCGACATTGCATTCATTGGAGAAAAGGACAAATTCATAGTGATCTATCTTCATGACATCGCTGTTTTCTCAAAATCTGATGATGAACACTTGCAACACCTCAAGCAAACATTTAAGAAATGCAGAAGGTGTGGCATATCGCTAAACCCAAAGAAATCTCATTTCGCTATGCATGAAGGCAAGCTCCTAGGTCATATTGTATCTGCAGAAGGAATCAAAATAAATCCTAAGAGAGTGAATGCTATTCAGAAGATTGATATTCCTAGAAACAAAAAAGCCATACAATATTTCATAGGTAGAATCAACTTCTTAACGAGATTCATACCTAATTTTGTTGAGATTATTAAGCTCATTACGAATATGTTGAAGAAGGATGTTGAGATTAAGTGGACACAGGAAGCTAATTCATCCTTTGAGAGAATACAACAAGCTTTAATTGAAGCTCATGTCCTCATTAGTCCAGATTATTCTAAGGATTTCTTGATCTTCTCTTTTGCTTCTGAAAAAAGAATCGTTGTTGTACTATTGCAGAAAAATAAAGAAGGATACGAGCAACCCATTTCTTTCTTTAGTAAATCCCTTAGAGACGTATAACTTAAATATAACATAATGGGAAAACATGCTTATGCCTTAGTGAAGGCATTGGAAATTTTCAGAGTTTATGTTTTACATTCTAAGATAATTGCCTATGTTCCTAGCAACAATGTGAAAGATATGCTTGTGTAGTCGGACAATGAAGGAAAGAGAGGTAAATGGATAACAAAGCTCTTAGAATATGATGTAGAACTCAAACCTACCAAGTTGATCAAAGGACAGGGCCTTGCAAAGTTACTTGTTGATTCTAATTGTAAAGCTCTTGGGCTGCATTATATTTTTAATCAATCAGATACTCCAGTACCACAGTCTGAAGGGAGAAGTTTGCAGGTAATGGATAAATATTTGCCTTCACCTTCGTATAAATACATCGTTTACATTTTGCAAAATCTTCAATGTCCACCAGATTTTGATAAGTCTAAGTTTAGATCTCTGAAACTTAACTTTGTAAAATATTGCATTATGAATCAAAGCCCGTTCTGGAAAGACCCTCATGGAATTTTGTTTAAATGTGTTGATGAAGATGAAGCAAAATATATTATGATTGATTTGCACAAAGGAGTTTGTGGAGGACATCACCATTGGAAATCCACAACATTCGAAATCTTGAGGGTAGGGTATTAATGGCCTATGTTATTTTCTTATGTATTTACCCATATTAGATCATGTGAGCAGTGCCAAATGTTTGTTAGAAAACAAGAATTATGCTCTCCTCACTTAAAACCAATCATAGCAAATGGCCCTTTCCAATAGTGGGGCTTGGACTTTATAGGAGAAATTCATCCTCCCTCTAGTGGACAACACAGATGTATCTTGACAGCTAGTGATTATTTTAAGAAATGAATTGAGGCCATCCCAACTAGAAATGCAACTGATAAGGTAATTATAAATTTTTTGGAAGAAAATATATTTTCTAGATTTGGTCGTCCTAGAAAATTAATCACAATTAATGCTCAAGCATTTAAATCTGCTACTATGATTGAATTTTGTGAAATATATAATGTTACTATGGCACATTCTACTGCTAATTATCCACAGGGTAATGCATTGGTAGAATCCTCCAACAAAAGACTGATTAGAATTATCAAAAAATTGTTGGTAGTAAACAAAAAGGGATGGAATTCTAAACTGAAATATGCTTTATGGGCTGACAGGATTAGCACCAAAAAGTCAATTGGCGCTTCTCCTTTCCAGTTGGTCCATGGGACAAATGTTATTTTCCCAACCCAACTTGGTTTACCTGTACTAAAATTTCCTCAAGAAGAATTGGAAGAACCTAATGATATTCAAAGAATGATTTTTCAAGTTATTGAGGTACAACAGAGGAGAGAAATGTTAAATGAAAAATATGAGGCTTATCGGAGTAAAGTCAAAACAACATTTGACAAGAAGACTAAGAAGGACAATTTCAAAATAGGGGACCTTGTTCCGAGATGGGATGTTAGAAGGGAAGAGAAGCCAACACATGGTAAGTTTGACAATTTGTGGTTTGGCCCATTTAAAATAGCCAAAATTCTGAACAACAACACTTTTGTCTTACAGAACCTGGATAACAGTGAGATATTTGGAGGCCCATGCAATGGGCGTTTTTTGAAGAATTTTTTTACCTGAAGAGCTAGAGTTAATTTAGCTTGTACATATTGCTTTATTTTGGTGCATTTAGTAGATCAAATAAGACTCCATACCCCAATGGAGACACTAGTCTACAATTTAACTTCTTATAGTTTGGTATTTTAGAATGTAGAATGGATGATCTATAATAAAACAAAGGTCATAATAGATAACAAAAGAACAGAGTAAAGGTCACAAGTTTCAATGATAGAATAGAAAAATGAGGCATTGGTCTACAATTCTTAATGTCTCACAAGGAGAACATTATCCCTGGATGGAGTGGGTGTTAGTCCCTGAGCCTATTACCACCTTTATGTTCTTAAATTTTAGCCTGTTTCCATCAAAACCTATCTTGAGCCTATTTTCCTTTGTTGGTTGCACCTTTTTAACATTTTACTTTTCATTTTGGTGTGATTTGCTTTGCTTAATTTCATTTTCATTTGTTTCTTATGTTGGGTATGTGTTATATTATTTGCACGACTAGATGTAGTGTCTGCTACGTTGCATCAGGCACGTAAGGGAGTGACAACCCCCCTGTGCGAGGGTTCAAGGGCAGTGCCCCCAAGAATTTTTTTTGCCTCGAGAAATGTGTCACAATTTTGCCTCATTTTTCATGTCACCTTAATTTTCGTGTCCAATGTTGGAAGGTTTTTCGAAACATGGTTTTTGTTGATGGTTCTTTATTTCTGGTTAAGGAATTAGGGTTGTTGACTAATCTGGATCACTAGGTTAGGGTTTTGAATGTCGTTGGCTCCTATATGTATATTGTATTGTAAACAATGTATCACCATGAATGAATACAAAATATGTTGGTTTTCCCAGTTTGGGTTTCTAGGGGAAAAATATTTGTGTAATGTGTGTATTTTCCATTGTATCCTTTCTGTTCTTTTATTGAAAATCTATTTACAGTAAAATATTGTACAAGGTTAAAATCTACATTTGGTGTCAGAGCTTTGTTGGCTTCAGGGGGACACCTTTGTGGAGAAGGGTTTGGCTCGGGACTGTGATAAGCCTTGTTATAGTGGGAGATCTGTGGTATTGATTTTTCAGGTGAAAATAAATGGTGAACAGTTCAAAAATGGAGATCAAGAAGTTTAATGGGCAAATTTTTGAGTTGTGGAAGCTCAAGATGGAAGATTTGTTGGTGGACAAAGATTAGTGGATTGCGGTGGATCCAGGTACTACACCTACATGAACTTCAACAGATGACTAGAAAAAGTTGGATAGGAAGGCAAAGAGCACAATTCGACTGTGACTCTCATATTTAGTATTACTGAATGTGTCAGAGGAACCTACAACCAAAGATTTATGGGATAAGTTGGGAGAGTTGTATCAGTCTAAGTCCCTAGTAAATAAAATTTTCCTGAGAAAGAAGTTGTATAACCTGAGAATGAGAGACGGAGACTCGGTGGCAAAGCATTTGAACACCTTCAATATTGTGGTAAGTTAGTTAGTATATCTTGAGATTAAAATTTCAGATGAAGATAAGTGTATCAATTTATTGTGCTCTTTACGAGACTCGTGGGATAGTTTGGTTGCGGCCATAGGTAGTAATACAACTTCCTTGAAGTTTGATGAAGTGGTCTCATCCTTGTTGTTGGAGGAGATGAGATGGAAGAACATGGAAGGATAGAACACATATGCATTATTTGCAAGAGGACGCTCCCACGAAAGAAATAGATCTAAGTCTAAGGGTAGATCTAAATCTCTCAGAAAGTTTGTAAAGGTATGTTGGAGATGTAGAAAAGAAGGGCACTACAAGAAGCAATGTAGATCCAAATTTGAGAAAAAGAAGGGATCTGAAGAAGCTCCTTCTACAGAAGAAAATACCTCAAAGGAAGAAGGAGGGGATGTGTACTTGGCTTCTTCAAACACACATGTAGATCATGAGGCACGGTTGGTTGAATCGGGTGCAAACTTTCATATGACTCTCCATAGGGAGTGGTTCTATGAATATGAAAGGTATGATGGAGGTAATGTTTTCCTAGGTGATGATCCGACAACCAGAATCATAGGAGGAGGAAAATTCAAGTTGAGGCTCATAGATGGAAGGATTAGAACACTACCTGGTGTTTTGCACATCCCAGGTTTGGCCATAATTTTGATTTTTGTAAGCAAAATGGACGATGCAGGGGTAAGAAATATATTTGAAAAGGAAACTTGCAGGATGGTTCGAGGAGAAATGGTGTTGTTGAAGGGAGTTCAGTTTGGAACTTTGTATAAGCTGCAAGGAAGCACTATTGATGATGGGTGTAATAGTTCCATTTTTCTTGATATTGGAGTTGAATAGGAAAGAACTCCTACAGTCTCTGAAGAAAAAGTTATGTTGTGGCATCAAAGACTGGGGCATATCAAAGAGAAGGGTCTTCGACTACTACACGATAAAGGTATGGTTGAAGGTATGTCTAATTGCTCTCTCGATTTTGATTTTTGTGAACTTTATGTATATGGGAAGCATAATCAGGTAAGATTCCCCTCTGGTGCAACGAGTGTAGAAGGAAGTTTACAACTAGTTCACAGTTATGTGTTTAAACCTGTGTCGGTTCCATCATTGGAAAAATCTGTGTACTATGTCTCATTTATAGATGACTTCTCGAGGAATACTTGGATATATTTCCTCAGGCAAAAATCTGAAGTCTTTGACAGGTTTAAAGAGTTTAAGGCTCTTGTTGAGAATCAAACAGGGAAAAGAATTAAGGTGTTGAGGATAGATAATGGCAAAGAGTTATGCGGAAATGAATTTGAAGAATTATATAAGAAGTTTGGTATAGCAAGGCATAAGACTACTCCATATACACTTCAGCGAAATGGAGCTGCAGAAAGGATGATCAGGATGCTGATGGAAAAAGAAAGGTGCATGCTTAGTGGTGTCTGGTTAGGGAAAGAATTATAGGCAGAGGTAGTGGGTAGTTTATGTTATCTGGTCAACAGATCACCCTCATCAACGCTGGATGATAAGACTCCACAAGAGGTATGGACTAGTAAGAAATCGTCTCTTAGACATCGAAAGGAATTTGGATGTGAGGCCTATGTTCATGTTCCAAAGGAAAACAAGAGTAATCTAGATAAGAAAGTTGAAAAGTGTATCTTTATTGGGTATAAAGATGGTCCCAAAGGTTATAAGCTTTGGAACCCAAAAACTAAGAAA
>SNQJ01S0011667.1:27786-59246 GCA_010110895.2 Picea sitchensis | reverse complement strand
TGGTTGGGTTTTCTTCCCTTTTTGAGAAGGGTTTCCTAGGGTACTTCTTGTGTTCTTGTGCATGGTGCTTCTTCTTGTGATCTTGGTTGTTGCAACATTTATGGTTATGGTTAAATGCTAAAATGGAATGAACTTCTTGCTTAACCTAGTTTATTGAAAAATCAACAATTCTGATATTTCGTGATAACATCAGTGCTATAAGTATTTCTAAGAATCGAATGATGCTTTCCAAGACAAAATGCATTCTGATCAAGTTTCACTTTCTATGGGAATAGGTTACAGCGAAGAACATCAAGGTAGAGTACATTGGGACAAAATAACGTATTGCAGATATCTTCACAAAACCTCTTCTGCGGGAGACTTTTGAGTATCTTCGACAGAAACTTGAAATATTTTCATTCCCACAGTGATCTACACAACATTTGGCACAATGAGACAGGAGGCGAGCAACAGTAATCATGAAAGACTTGAATGTTTTTTTTATATCATATATTTACACGAGGAAGCACCATGAAGAGGAACATCAGTAGAGATCAGAGGCTTACAAACAGGGGAGCAACTCCAAGGAGAAAGCACCCTTTTCCATCGATGTCAAAGGGGTGGAGAAAAATAGAGGCATGGAAACGAAGAGAAGAGGCATGAAGACAGGGGGAGCCAACATAAGCATGAGTGTTTTCCATGTCTAAGTGTTGTGTCTAAGTATGGCCATCAATGCAAGAGGGGGAGATTGTCGAAAGATTAGTTGTTGAAATATTGGTTGTCATTGAATTATTGAAAGATTGGTTGTCATTGATGTCAACCCTTGAACAAGAAGTTAACAAGTTGCATGCCATTAACATGACATTATGATTTGGCCCTAAAGTAGGAGAAAGGTAATTTCTCAAAAAAAAAAGGTAGTCTAAGAAAATTCTCGGATGAATCTAAAACTGACCAATAACTAAGACTAAAGTGACACTATTTGTCAACTCGCTTTTCTGAATCCATGCATAAATGAAGAGATAGTTGATAATTAAACATTAAAAAAAAACACAAAAACACTAAAAATCGAATTTGAGACATCATATGGATGATTTTGGCTCTCAAAAAGTGTTGAAATGGATTCTGATCTGAAGTTTCAAATTGACATGGCAATGAAATCTTCGAGACACAACTCCCAATAAAATTTCAACCCAATAAGATAATAAAGTCAAAAGTTATGACTATCGAAAATCCTTGTATTTTTTAATGAGATCCTCATTGGAAATCCATATATACAAAGAAGAGTCAATTATTTTTCCGTGAAGATAGATTAGCATATAAGAGGCAGTGAGACGAAGGCAATGAAGTTCAACAAAGGGATAATTTTGTTGTAGCATAGTGTATGAAAGAAAAGTTACTGCAACAATGTCTTTAAGGTAATTCACGAGTTGTGGAAGGGAAAAGCGCGAACATCCATGAGCAGGCAATGTACAGGTCACGGATCTGTGAAGAAGACAAGTAGAAGATCATATATCTAATCCACCAAGTCAGCTATAGATTGAAGGTACGTCTTCATGTGTGTGTATTCTAAAGAAATCAAGAACATATATGTATTAATGATTCATAAGCATTTGATTTCGAGAAATCTCTTGTGGATCTTGCTATGAGGTATGTGTGGTTGCAGTCTTGATGAGATATTGATATCAGTAGTGACAACAAAAATTTCAGAAACAACAACAACAACAGGTTATCAGTTACAACAACAGAGGTAGTGACAGATTGGTCTACAATTATATTTCAAGGTGGTTGGATGGGGCAAGGAAAGGGGGTTGTATCCTCCTTTCAGTTGGAATTGATAAATTAGGGAATTGGAGCTTCCTTAAGGTTTAAGCTTGTAAATAGGGATTGGAGCCTCTTTCCAGTTGTAGCTGGAGAAATAGGGAGTCAATGTTTCCAATGAATGTACTCTTTGATAAATAAGAAAAAACATTTGGTGGTTTTTTCTCGCATTGGGTTTCCACGTAAAATTCGGGTGTATTGTGTTTATGTGTTGTTTATACATTAAATTAAGGTATTGATGATATATTGAATTCCAATGATAAACCATTAAATATCAATGAAAATTTTATATTGTGGTTAAAGTAAGAAAAGTGCTCAAATTGATTCACCCCCCTCTCAATATTCCAATGATTGGTATTAGAGCAGGTGCTTCAAGAAGTATTCTAACCACTGGAAGGAGATCATCGAATACGCTAAGATTGGAGCACCCGTGTTTGACTGTTAGAACTAGACCTTATGGAATAAAAGGATGAAAACCTTTTTACAGGCACATGTATTTGATGTTTGTCAATCAATAGTATATGGGTATACAACACCAGCCACTACCCCAATCAACAGAGATGGAAATAAACTCAACGAAAACAATTCAAGGGCTAAAGGTACCATTTTGAGCAGTCTGATTGATTCAATATTTGTCAAGGTTATGCATTGCGAAAGTGCAAAGGATCTTTGGGATAAAATCCAAAATATTTATGACGGAGATGTCAAAGTCAAGGGAGCTAAACTTAAAACTTTCAGAGCTAAGTTTGAGCAATTGAATATGAAGGAAGATGAAGACATTGTAACCTATTTTCTGCGAGTTGACGAAATAGCTCACACTATTAAGGGATTGGGAGAAGAAGTTGATGAAACAATAATTGTTCAAAAGGTATTCAGGTCTCTTCCTATGATATTTGATCCTAAAATATCAACCCTAGAAGAAATAATAGATCTTGATAAGATGAGCATAGACGAGCTACATGGAATATTCACAGCCCATGAAATGAGAACAAAACAGGAGAACCTAATCATGAAGGAAATAACTTTCAAGGCATCCAAGAAGACAAAGAAGAAGGACAAGCAAATGTCAAAACCAAGTTACAACTTTAGTGATGATTCATATGAAGATGTAGAAATGGCGTTAAGGAAAGGAACCATAAAGTAAAAAGGTATGCTTCCGTTAAAATGTTTTGATTGTGGCGGTATTGGTCATTTTGCTTCTAAATGTCCTCATAAGAACAAAGATAGTGATGAAGAAGAAGCTCCTAAAAGGGAAAAGAAATATCAAAAGGAAAACAAGGGAAGAAACAAAGAGAAATTCTTCAAGAAAAGTTTATACTCAAAAGAAGACAGGTCCTCATCAAACGAAGAGGATGTTAACAGTGACAATGATTTAGAAAGAGTACTCTTCATGGCAGTAGAATACAATGAAGAAGATTCTGAAGAACAAGGTGAAGTCGATCTTATAGCAGAGCTAATCGATGCATTAGAGGAACTTAGGAAAGAATTAAAGAAAAACAAGTCACTCAAGGCAGAGTTAAAAATGAAAGAGGGATGTCAAAATTCCAACTTTGAAGAAATCAAGCTGATGATCACGAGTCTAAAAATTTAGATAGAAGAAGACAAAAGAATTGAAGAAACACTAAGAATTCAGTTAGAAGAAAAGTGGAAAACAGATTGAAAGCTTGGAAGCATAAATAATCTATTTAAGGAAAGATCTTAAGAAGAAAGATATGTAGCATAATACCACTAGAATATTGGATAAAATCATCAGCAGTCAACGACCATCCTGTGACAAATCTAGGCTAGGATACACTCAAATGCAAAATGAGAAAGGCTCGAGCTCCAAGACAATAGAACAACTAAAATAACAAAGAAGCTACACAGAAATTGTCAAAGGTTCTACCAAAAGGGAAGAATAAAAGAAAACCCAAGAAGAAGATCACAAAGAAACTTCACCACCTAAAAGATTATGAATTCAACAGTTAAAAATGAGAAGACCTTAAGAAGAAGAAGGTTGTAGAAGAGCAACATTATTCAGAATATCCTCCACATTCAGGTACCAATCTATTTTTCTTAGTTTATGTTATTCATGTAATAAATTTGGGCACAAAGCTGTAAATTGTATAGCCTATGCCAAGAACAAAAGTAACTATAGTAGTTATTCAAGAAAGTCTCGTGAAACACAAAACATAAACTACAACAATTTTGACTCTTTGAGTAATGAAGTAGAATGTCACAAATGCAACAATTTTGGACACTTGGCCAAAGATTATAGATTGATTGTTCCTCCAAGGGAACCAAAGCATAATATCCACAGTTGTATATAGGGACCACAAAAGAAATGGAGAAGGAAGTATGATCAATTCATCTTAGAAGAATGTTCACTTGCTCTACAAGCCCATCACAGGAAAAGCGGTTGGTATGTTGACAGTGGTTGTTCAAAGCATATGACAGATGACAAGAACAAGTTTCTAACTCTGAAGAAAGACATAGATGAATCAATTTCATTTGGTAATGATGAGTCGGCCAAAATTATAGGAAGAGGCACATCCAAGCTTGGAAGCAAAGATGCCAAGGCAAAAAATGTTCTACTTGTCAAAGATATGAAGCACAATATGCTAAGCATAAGTAAAATGTATGATCAAGGACACATACTTGTGTTCGACTTAGAAAAATGTGAGATAAGGAAACGAGGATCAAACAAGGTGGTGGCTACAACAATAAGGACTTCGAACAACATATATGTTTTGAATGAAATTGGAAAGGAAAGATGTTTCTTAGGAAAGGAAAATGAAAGTTGGCTTTGGCACAAAAGAATGGGTCACATGAACTTTGACAATCTTATGAAAATTAGCAGAAAGGAAGTTGTAAGAGAAATGCCTGAGATTGCAAAGACAATAAATACTCTATGTAAGCAGTGTCTACAGGGAAAAAAAACCCAGGACCAAGTTCAAATCAAAAGAGTACTCTATGACAAAACCATTGGAGATTTTACATACCAATCTATGTGGACCAATGAGAACAAAGGGATTAAATGGTATCATGTTGCTAATTGATGACTACAAAAGAATGACTGCAATTTGGTTTCTCAAGAAGAAGCCAGAGGCATTCAAACACTTCAAGATATCCAAAGAGATGGTTGAAACATAGACAGATTTGAAAATCAAATGTTTGAGATCAGACAATGGTGGAGGGTTTACATCGAAAGAATTTGTGGATTTGTGTGGCGAACATGGAATAAAAAGGCAATTCTCAACAGCGAGGAAACCTCAGCAAAACGGAGGTGCTGAAAGAAAGAATGGAACAATACAGGAAATGGCTAGAACCATGTTGAAAGATTCCAAGTTGGGTGACATCTTTTGGGCACAGGAAGTAGATACAACAATTTGTATCCTTAATAGAGGAATGCTCATAAGTAATAGTGATAAGACTCCCTGCGAGCTATGGAAAGGAAGACCGAAAAAATGTTAAGCATTTTAGAGTATTTGGAAGCAAGTGCTATATCAAAAGAGAAGACGACTCAAGCAAGAGAAAGGCATACAAATGTTTCAATATGAGACTCAACATAATAGTGGAGAGCATCAATGTACATATTGATGAGACAAGTGTACGAAATCCCAAAGAATAAATCAAAGACTCAATAGAGCAAGAAGGAGGATAGGATTTGAAAGAAGAAGTAGAAGAAGCAAAAGCGAAAGAAGAAAAAGAGTAGCCAGAAGCAGAGCAAGAGGAAGATGACCAACAAAATCTTCAGATATACACCAAAACTCCTAGTCAATGAGCATAGAAAAATCATTCACGAGAATAGATAATTGGAAATATAGATGCATGAGTTGAAACCCGAAGAAAATTACGCTCACCGAAACAAAGACATCTAACATTGTTGTCCATAGTTGAACTGAGTAGTTTTGAAGAAGCCAACACTGATGAACACTAGATCAAGGCTATGGAAGAAGAATTGGATCAAATAGAGAAGAATGAAACATGGGAACTAGTTCCAAGGATCCTGTTGTGGATCCGAAACGTCGACAAGCTCTCAAAAACACTGTGGTTCTTCCGACATTTTCTGAACAATAAGAACATGATTGACACAAAATGGGTATTCAGAAACAATTTGAATGAGGATGGAGAGGTAACCAGGAACAAAGCAAGGGTGGTATGCAAGGGATATGCTCAGGTTGAAGGAATAGATTTTGAAGAAAGTTTTGGCCTAGTTGCCAGAATGGAAGCAGTGAGACTGATCTTGGCTTATGCATGTTCTAATAAAATTGAAGTATATCGAATGGATGTAAAATGAGCCTTCCAAAATGGAGAATTAGAAGAAGAAGTATACATCGAACAACCAGAAGGATTTGTACTGTCATAGAAGAAAGATTATATTTGCAAATTGAAGAAGGCACTGTGTTGACTCAAACAAGCCCCCAGAGCATGGTATTCAAGATTGGACATGTATCTACAACAACGAGGGTTCAAGAAAGGTAATGCATAAAACAATATCTTCGTAAAGTTAAATCAAGACAGTATATTGATAATTGAAGTTTATGTTGATGACATTATTTTTGGAAGTGATGATGACAATATGAGTCATAAATTTGCTAAAGACATGCATGATGAATTTGAAATGTCATTATTTGGTGAGTTGTCTTTCTTTTTGGGATTCTGCATATGTCAACAAGATAAATGTATTTTCATCTCCCAAACCAAGTATATCAAAGAAATGCTAAAGAAGTTTGGAATGGTAGATTGCAAGCCCGTAAGTTCTCCCATGCAGACTAGTTGTAAATTGAGCAAAGATGATAAATCCAAGGATGCAGATCAGAGACTCTAGAAATCAATGATTAGTAGTTTACTCTATGTGACAATATCGAGACCAAATGTGATGCAATCAGTTAGACAAATTGCAATATTTCAAGCATCACAGAAGGAAACACATGTTATGGCAGTAAAGAGAATATTCAAATATCTCAAAGCAACATAAGAGCATGGATTATGTATCCAAAAGGGAATGATATATCTCTAGTTGCATACACAGATGCAGATTCGGTAGGAAGTGTTGATGGTAGAATAAGTACAAGTGGAGCAACCTTTTACTTGGGTGATTGTCTAGCATCCTAGTTGAGCAAGAAACAATCTTCAGTATCATTGTCCACAACAGAAGCAGAGTATATTGCATCAACATTATGTTGTACACAGGTTCTCTAGATGAAGCAAACTTTGCAGGACATACAGGTGGAATATGATGAGACTATTATGATATTATGTGATAACATCAGTGCTATAACTATCTATAAGAATCGAGTGATGTATTCCAAGACAAAACACATTCCTATCAAGTTTTACTTTCTATGGGAATAGGTTACAAAGAAGAACATCAAGGTAGAGTACATTGGGACAAAAGAACAGATTGTAGATATCTTCACCAAACCTATTTTGAGAGAGACTTTTGAGTATCTTTGACAAAAACTTGGAGTAGTTTCAGCCCCGTAGTGATCTACACGACATTTGGCACAGTGACACAAGGGGATATCAACAGTAATCATGAAATACTTGAATGCTTTTTGAATGATTTTTTTTATATTAGGCATCTACACAAGGAAGCACCATGAAGAGGAACATTAGTAGAGATCAGAGGCTTACAGACAGGGGGAGCAACCCCAAGGAGAAGTCACCCTTTTCCATTGATGTCAAATGGGGAGAGAAAAATAGAGGCATGGAAACAAAGAGAAGAGGCATGAAGACATGGGGACCCAACATGAACATGAGTGTTTTTCATGACTAAGTGTTGTGTTTAAGTGTTGCCATCAATGCCAAAGGGGAAGATTGTTGAAATATTNGGGGAGAGAAAAATAGAGGCATGGAAACAAAGAGAAGAGGCATGAAGACATGGGGACCCAACATGAACATGAGTGTTTTTCATGACTAAGTGTTGTGTTTAAGTGTTGCCATCAATGCCAAAGGGGAAGATTGTTGAAATATTGGTTGTCATTGATGTCAACCCTTGAACATAAAGTTAACAAGTTGCATGTCAGTTGCATGTCATTAACAAGACATCATGAGTTGGCCCTAAATTAGGAGAAAGGTAAATTCTTGAAAAAAACAACTAATTTAAGAAAAATCTTGGATGAATCTAAAACTGACCAATAACAAAGAGCTAACTAGAGTTACATTGCTGGTCAACTCACTTTTTTTATTACATGCATAAACAAAGAGATAACCGATAATTAAAAATTAAAAAGAACCCACAAAAACACTAAAACTAGAATTCGAGGCATCATATGGATGATTTTGGCTCTCGAAAGTGTCAAAATGGATTCCGATATGAATGATTAGATTGAAACAATAGTGAAATATTCGAGACGCAACTCCCTATAAAATCTCAGGCCAATCAGATAATCGAATCAAAAGTTATGACTCTTGGAAATCCCTGCATTTTTTAATGAGATCCTCAATGGAAAGACATATAGAGAGAGAAGAGTCAATTGAATATTTTTCTATGAAGATAGATTGTTAGATCTAAGGTGGTGAGATGAAGGCAATGAAGTTCAGTGAAGGGAGAAGTTTACAAGAGATGAGTGTACGAAAGAAAAGTTACTACAATAGTGTCTATGAGGTAATCTGCGAGTTGCAGAAGGGAAAAGTGTAGATATCCGTGAGCAGGTAGTGTATGGGTCACGGATCCGTGAAGAAGATAAGCAGAAGATCATAGATCTAATCCAACAGGTCAGCTACAGATTGAAGGTATGTCTTCCTATGTATGTCAGGGTGTGTATTCTGAAGAAATAAGTAACATATATGTATTAGTGATTCATAAGCATCTAATTTGGAGAACTCTCTTGTGGATCTTGGTATGAGGTATGTGTGGTTGCAGTCTTGATGAGATATCGATATCAGTGGTAGCAACAAAAATATCAGAAACAACAACAACAACATGTTATCAGTTAGAGCGATGGAGGTAGGCATAGATTGTTTTACATTTATATTTCAGGGTGGTTGGACTGGGCAAGGAAAGGGGGTTGTAGCCTCCTTCCGGTTGGAGCTGGTAAATTAGGGAGTTGGTGCTTCCTTCATGTTGAAGCCTGTAAATACGGAGTTGGAGCCTCCTTTCAATTGTAGCCAAATAAATAGGTAGTTGGCGCTTCCAATGAATACACTCTTTGATAAATAAGAAAAGAATTTTGTGGTTTTTTCCCGCATTGGTTTTCCACGTAAAATTCTGGTGTACTATGTTTATGTGTTGTTTATGCATGGAATTATGGTATTGATGATATATTGAATGTTAATGATAAAATATTGAATATCATTGAAGATTTTATATTGTGGTTAAAGTAATAAAAGTGATCATATTGTTCACCCCCCTGTTAGTATTCCAATACAGAATGCCTATTGAGATCAACCAAGGCAAATTTATGCATATAAATTCTCAGCTTACTAAATCTCAACAAGAGAAGCTAGTCAAAGTCTTACGAGAACAATAAAAAACTTTCACACGAGACTACCATGATATGAAAGGTATACACCTTGACACTTTCTCTCATCATATATACTTAGAGTGATGCTCCTCCTATCAGGAAGCCTCAGAGGCGCATGAACCCAACCCTTAAAGAAGTAGTTAAAGATGAATCACAAAAACTTCTTGATGCCAAATTTATCTATCCAATTTTTGACAATAGATGGGTCTCACCTCTCGCACTAGTCCCCATAAAGAAATGTAAATGGGTAATTTTTGTGGATTATCGAGAGTTGAACAAAGCCACCATGAAGGACTATTCCCCTCTTCCATTCATTGACCAAGTTCTAGACACCCTAGCGGAAATAATTATTTTTCATTTCTGGATGGTTTTAGTGGCTATAATCAAATACATATTGCATTAGAGGACCAAGAAAAAACTACATTCAGATGCTCGTGGGGGACATTCGCTTACCGAGTGTTACCCTTCGAATTTTGTAATGCTCCAGCCACATTCCAAAGAGCAGTGCTAGGAATCTTTTCAAACTTAATCCATGACTACCTTAAGGTGTATATTGATGAATTTGTTGTCTACAATGACTCATTTGAGAGAGCATTAGAGAACCTTAGAAAATTCTTAATCATATGCCAAGCAACAAATCTTTCTTTAAGTCATGAAAAATGTTACATGTTGTTAACCAAAGGTATTGTTCTTGGACATATTATCTCTTCTGCAGAGATTAAGATAGATCTAACAAAAATAGAAGTACTTTCAAAGCTCCCAGTGCCCAAGACTCCAAAAGAGGTAAGAAGTTTCTTAGTTATGTTGATTATTATAAAATATTTATAGGGAATTACACAAAGATTGTTGCACCATTGTTTAAGATACTTTCTAAAGATGTTGAATTTTCTTGGAATGATCAATGTCAACATGCATTTGAGACTTTAAAAGAAAATCTTTTTGTTGCACCCATTCTGAGGGGATCAAATTAGTCTCTTCCATTTCAATTTCCACATATGCCTCTGACACCGCTCTTGATTCTTTCTTAGGGTAGAAAGAAAACCCATCTTATTATGCCATCTACTTTGTTAGTAAGAACCTCACACTAGTTGAACTTAACTACACTATCACTGAAAAGGAGTTTTTAGCAATTGTTCATCTGATAAACATGTTTAGGCAGTAAATTACTAGTTAGGAAGTACTCATTCACACTGATCACTCTTTCATTCGCTACTTAATGAACAAAACAATCATTAATGGTAGGATTACTAGATGGCTTTTGTTGCTGCAGAAATTCAATATAACCATTGTAGATTGACCTAGTCAAAAAATTCTATCTGCATATTTCCTTTCTAAAATACGTAATGAAGGTGAAATTACTCCTGTAGATGATAACTTTCCAAACTAATATTTATTTGTTGTATCCACTCACTCTTTGTGGTTTGTAGACATCACCAACTCTTTGGCTATTGAAAGGCTACCCCAAGACTTGTCATTCAGGGAGAAAATATTGTTAGGTTAATTGCTACCTACTTATGGGTTGGTGGTGATCTTTTCCACACCAGGCAAGATCTCAGCATCCGAAGGTTTGTCCGAGAAGATGAAATGTTCGATATCTTAAAGGCATGCCATGATGAGTTGTGTGGGGGGAACTTCATCGAAAAAAAGACAGTTTATAAGGTATTTTATTTGGGGTACTATTGGCCCACCCTTTTCAAGGATGCCAAGAAGTGCATGAAGAGTTGTGACAATTATCAGAAAATGGGTCGACTAGTTAAGGCTAATGAGATGCCCTTGCACCTTCAAGTACTTATCGAGCCATTTGAAAAGTGGGCTTTGAACTTTGTTGGGCCTATCACTCCCATGTTAAGAAAGAAAAAATGCATTCACGTATGCATTGATTATGTTACTAAGTGAGTATAAGCCAAAACTTTACTTAAAGCTAATGAACATTTAGTTGTGGATTTTCTTTATGAGGATATTCTCACTCAATTTGGTGTTCCTGGAGAAACTGTCATAGATCAAGGGACACAATTCACGTCGAAGATCATCCAATCTATCACCCAACAATACCAAATTAAGCACAAGACTTCTTCTCCATACCCTCTGCAAGTTAATGGATAAGTAGAATCCACCAACAAAGTCCTAGAAGCCATTTTGACAAACATTGTTCAGATTCATCATAGAGATCAAGTAGAACGACTACCTAAAGTATTGTGGGATTATAGAACTACTTTGAGGAACACTACCAGATTCACACCCTATGGGTTGGTTTATAGAAAGAAAGTCTGTCTCCTCATAGAGTTTCAAATCAAAACTTTTAGAACAACAACTCAGTTGGGAATGAACCTCTCAGACACACAATAACAAAGGATAGTACACTTCAATGAATTAGATGAGATCAAATAAGATGCCATTCAACAAAATGCCCTGGCTCAACAACAAAGAAAGAGATGGAATGATAAATTAATTAGAAAGAAGCAATTGAAATCAAGTGACTAGACTCTTTTTTTCGATTATGAGTTCAAAAATTTTAAAGGAAAGCTTGCCACCCGTTGGTTGGGGCCTTATAAAATAGAAATGGTTTTTGAGAATTGATGAAGATTAGGTCTCCTTTCTGGTGAATGGTCACAAAATGAGGTTGTATCACATACTAATGTCTAAAGATGAGTTTATTGCAGATGTACTTTAGAAAAATGAGATAGGAGTGGTAAGTGAGTAGGGAAACCTTCCCACTCCTACTACTTCTTCTCAATTCCTTCTTCCATTTTCCTTAATATAACGAAAAGAAAGAAAATAATAAAAAATATATAAAAAGAAAAAAATATAAATATTAAAATAAGCCCAGTTGTAAAAACCAATTCTTTGGCGCAAACCAAGCATGGATTCTGTTTGAAAACGAGATTTTGGACGAGAAGAGTTCCATTTATGCATCATATTGTCAATTCCGTTTTTCAAATTATGGTTCTTCAAAATCATTTTGTTTTGTGCTCGCATTAGATGATGTGGGATTCATTAAGACCCTCCTTCTAACAAGTCTCGTCCCATCGACTCCAACACATTATTTGGGTTTGAGATTAGAGATTTTTATAGTACCTTGGAGCTTGCATGCATTAATGACAAGTTTCCACGCTAACAACAATGGGAATGCACCAATGTCTCGTGATTGTAAGACTCTACATGTAACTCGACTTCAACTCATTCATTTGTACTAGTCAAAGTGTACTATGGTACCTTAACACTCATTGACATTAACGATGAGTTGTCTTACATTGGTTAACGACATACATCAATGGTTGGTAATCCAACAAAGTTTTCTCATGTTCAACTTTGGCACAATAATTCACATGAAAAAAATTGTACCGTGGATTTGAAACGCTTGAAGACTTTATGGTTTCATCTTATGTACAAATATTGTATCCTTTTGATTTATTTCGCAAATAAAAGGAGCATATTGATTGTTAGAGTAAACAGGGCATATTGTTTCAAAAAGAGAAATTCTGTGTGAAATTGCAACAGAGATTGTTTCATCATTGTAGAAGACTATCTCATTACAGAGCTTGAGACAACTACCTTTGTTTATTCATCTATATAGGAGTCGATTTTTCCTGTTGCATTTACATTCTTCAGGGGATCAACCCCTCCTCTTTATAGTTTATAATTCAACATCAACGGCCTTATTTCCGACATCCACATAGGGTATACAATTTCTTCTTATAATAGGTTATTATTTTCAGATGATGGCTTCACAAGTTTTTAGATTTCAAGTAGCATGTTCATTGTTTGCTACCAGAATTCTCAGTTTTATAGTCCAAGTTCCTTCAATGATCTTCAACAGATTTCTTTTCATATCATGCAATCAAAGATTTAGTGTGTGTCTCTCTTAGATCATCATGTATCCACAAAGGTGGTTGGGTATACAGTCTATATTTCTATGTAGTCATCAAACTTTGGAATTCCTGCACATTGAACACTTGAAGCTCTTTCCCTTCACACCTCACTTCCTTATCCCTTTCACATTCCATTTAACCTCCCTTGATTATTTTTCCCATCCACCATTACCCTTTTTTCCTTTGGCGTCATTAAAACTTTGGGTAAACTTCAAGGTAAGACAAGCCTTTTCCACTCAAGTCTTATATTGTTTGTCGAATTTCAATAACATCATTCCAATTTCCCATGTCTTATATACATCACGAGGAACAAAAATATCTCTTATTAACTACAATCTAACCCTGTTAGATCCTTAAGTCTTGTTCCTCCTTGCCTTACTAAAATAAAAATAAAAAAGAGATAAAAATAAAAGATATATATAAAGAAAACAAAAAAAGAAGATTTAAAAAGAGAAGAGTTCTGAAAAAGAAGGCAAGAAGCAACCATGTCACACGGGGAAATGAAGACTACACGTCATGATCCAGATGCCATTCACATCTTTGTTGCACGAGGAAATGCAAAGACTTGAGTGTGAGGGGGATGTTGAGCCTTGGTTTCAACACGTTTTTTATGACCATTTAACCTATTATTATTTAATTTCTCCTTTATCCTTATTGCAATTATCACTTGCATCACCATATATCACCCATATTGTTCATTTCCACTTTAGACAAGCTTCATGAGGTATATGATCATGATTTTATTGTTTTATCGTGTTTTGATGGTTGCCTAGATTAGATTATTTGATTTCCTAACTATTTGCAAAAGTCTTGTTGCTCTTGTAGCATTTTTCAGATTTTCAGTAGTGGTCACCTTCAGAAATTCGGTAGCAGGCATCTTCAGAAATCCGGTAGCAGGCATCTTCAGAAATATGGTATTGCATCAATGTTCTAGATGGTTACAACTCTTGAGGGCGAATTCAAGCATGTGGGGTTTTACTGGGAATGACATTGTCGAGCTTCCAATTGCTCAAATGGACCCAACGACCATCAAGCAAGGCATTGATGTCTTGTCAAAGTCATGGTCAACCTACTCTATTTTTCCACAAACCGATATGATTTTGTGGTGTAAATTCTAACCTTGTACAGTATCTACTGCAAACTGATATTCAGAAAAGAACAGAAAAGATACAATGGCAAATACAAACATTACACAGAGATTTTTCACCTGGAAACCCAAACCGGGAAAACCAGCATATATTATATTCATACAATCATGTTACATTGTTTACAATACAATATACATATAGGAGCCAGCGGCATCCAAAACCCTAACCCAATGACCTGGATTAGTCCAAAACCCTAATTCCTTAACCGGAAATAGAAAACCATTGGCAAAAACCATGTGCCGAAAACCCACCTAATATCATGTGGTCCCAGAAATATGTCGTCCCGGAAATATGTCGGCCCGAAACCGGCGAAAATATGTCGGCCCAAAAAAAAAATTTCGGGGGCGCTGCCCCCGAACCCCTGCGCGCCCGACGCAGGCACTCAGACACTACTACTCGTGCAAAGAATATAACACATACCCAACATGTGGAACAAATTCCCAAGTTAGATGCCCCACATCATCCACGGCGATACTACATGCAAAATGACCCCCTTCCTTTGTCATCAATCTAGCAAGACACAACTACTACTGACTTAACTTAGTAAAACTCCAAACTACATGATCGTGGCTTGATCTTCTTGGTGAATGGGCGAATATTTGGTTGTAATGTTTTCTTTCTATAGTTTGAGAGTTGTAAATCTAAATATGAGAGACAACAACATTGTAAAGCGTTGTTGGTTGGATTGGTTGATCATAATTTTGGTTGAAACCCTTGTTGCGCAAGGACTATAATAATTCTTTGTAATCTTCCATTTGGATGTTGAAATAAAGGACACTTTTGATGTANTATGAGAGACAACAACATTGTAAAGCGTTGTTGGTTGGATTGGTTGATCATAATTTTGGTTGAAACCCTTGTTGCGCAAGGACTATAATAATTCTTTGTAATCTTCCATTTGGATGTTGAAATAAAGGACACTTTTGATGTAGGTTTCCAACAACACACTATAGTCTTCTTGCATAGTGTGCTAGAATAGGTAGGGAACCCTCTCTCTGATATACCCTATGTATTTAGTTTCATTTATGTAGGTGTAATTACCATTTGCATTTCATAGATTCATTTGTGTAGTTAAGTGTGTCATTGTTTCAATTTATATCTTTGTTTGTTTTCTTGAAAATTGTATTTGGTTCACGCCTTTACTTTCATTTGTTTACACATTCAATTTATTTATGCCTTTACTCATATTTGTTCATGCTTTCAATTATCGATGTGAAGAGCAGGTGTGCACACAAAATTCTGGTAGCACGTGTGTTTATTTATTACCAACAATCTTGGTGTTGTTAACACAAGAAACTGAAAAGTCATGAGACTTGAATCTACAACCATAAGATTTGTTGGGTTTAATTTAACATTGCAATTTCAATATATTTCATATTTCAATTCGATAACACTACATGAATTAATTGAGTTAATGAGTAAGTTAACTGGATCATTCGACATCTGAACAAAAAGATTGTAATCGATTGGTTAAAGAACAGAGCATACTTACACACACTTGATTTTAAACTCTGGAAATGACTTGTCAAACATAATGCTTTTGAATGTAGTAAGGATAGTTTAGAGTTTTCTTACCTAGTCCCGCATATATTTTGCCAACACCTCATAAGCTTACGAGTATCCAGATTGATAATTTAATGTACATCAATTTANCTCTGGAAATGACTTGTCAAACATAATGCTTTTGAATGTAGTAAGGATAGTTTAGAGTTTTCTTACCTAGTCCCGCATATATTTTGCCAACACCTCATAAGCTTACGAGTATCCAGATTGATAATTTAATGTACATCAATTTAAGCAATTAAATTGATACGCAACACCTTTGGGTGGGTTGTTCATAGTCTCTATGCCATTGATTAAATGTTGCCTCTAGATTCCTTGCAAACGAGCAAACACTATGCCAACTTAATTCCCCATCTACTATAAGATTGATGTAATACTCCTAGTTCCATGTGGTAAGGTTATGGAACCGATATGAGGTTTTTTCATCCAACACTTCCTCCACCAACTCGACAAAGCATTCACCTAATGTTGGATCCAAAAACTTAATCACTATGTCGTCTTGTTTTTCAAATGATATCTATCTTTGCTTGAAGTTTAGGATAACAACATCATTGAAGGCCCGCCTGATCCCTAACAACACGAGAAATATCTTGTCATCCAATTTCTCAATTACTTTAAAAATAGCATAAATTTTCATGTCATCAAAGTCGACTTCCATCTATTTCAGTCTACCATTGGAGAAGATCCATGATTGGTTTGCCAATCATAATTGTATGGGGGAGTATACCAAATTTGACTTTCCGATGAATTCCTAGAATTTAATTGGGAAGATATTCACATCCAAACCTAGATCCAACATGACTTCTCATACCTCATGTCCTCCAATTAGTGCATTAAGTTTGAATTCTTACCCTAACTACCTTCTCTGCACCCGGTGCAATGGACGATCAATTTTCAAGGCAACTTGTCATATCAACCATGCAAGTACCTCTTTGAGACTAGTCATGGCTTTCTCATCTTCTGATATGCATAGGAAGATCTCTAGCCACCTTTGCACCTCTTCCTTCACTGTCTGCAATAACAAGTGTTTTCTTTTTCTGGACAACCAAGTCAAGGTGCATAGTCTCTCCACATCCACCGAGTTACCCATCTTTGTATGGACAATTTCCCTCATGACCTTTGTTGCATATCACAAAAATACTTTATATTAGATTAGGTTGAATGTCAATGCCTTATGGAAGGCTCTACAAATTGGTCCTTGATATGTGTCTCCAAAACTTGTGCATGTCCTTGCTCCAGTGCAAGTGACAATATTAACACCTATGTACACCTTTCATGAATCAACACCACCAAGGATCTATAGCTCTGGATTAACCATGTCCGTAACGCATTGCCATCTATCATGTGCCTCTCATTTATCCATTAGCTTAGGGAAACCCTCAATGTTGTTCTCGATGTTATGGTGGTGGTGACAATTAGGGTAACATAGTTGGAGAAAATTGTGTGCAATATGCCTCACCTCATTACAATTATAACACTATGATGGAGGATAGTTTGCATCATTCCTTGATGCTCGATTATTCTAATTATAATTCATATTTTGATTTTGATTCTGACCTTAGTTTCTACGTTCCCCCTAAATCTATCGTGAACATATTCTTTTCTAATATCTCAACTAGTATAGATCATGCATGATCCTCCATATTGTGGGTGTTTACCCTGCAAAAGTTGTAATACACTACCATAGTGATGCAGGTCATGCCCCAGATTCCTATAGATCTCGCAAAGGGTTGTATCTACTTTACCTGACATACTTCTCGAGATTGACTTACCTACCATCTCGACTTATCTCTATGGCATGGGGCACTCATTCCACAAGTGGCCTTTAGTCATGGACATTATACACCATATTAATCTCTTCCACACAACTTGCTTTCTCCGACTCCTAAATTTTCTCCATTAACATTGCTAATTGGTATCGAAATTGTGAAAGTCTTGAAGTTAATCCATGAATTAATGCTTCTGCCATTCTACTTATAGACTCTAACAACATAGTGAATTCCAATGCTTCCCTCTGCTTCAACATCCATTGCTTGCAACAACAATGTGCGCAAATTAGGTAATTGACCTCCAATAAACCATTCTTTGTGTTACAACTCCTGGATATTATTGCTCGACTAACTTATCAAATCTTGGAACTATAGGTCATACTCCCAAACTCCACCTCTTCATGATTGATTTCCCTTAACTCTATAATGCTTTGTTGCTATAGCTTTAGCTTCTAAAACTCATTTACGAAGTCTACCCGTAACTGGATTAGAGTCACATCGTGCAACGTTGGAGCATTCTATTTGCATTTCATGTACCATTACAACGCCCTTCCTTGCAATGTTGTTTGGAATTCCACCAACCAGGTAGCATCTGGGTTCTTCATGCATTCCAAATGGCATCAAGAGGAACCAATGCTACTTTGCATCCTCATCACCTCTACCATGGAATAGAGGCAAACATGAAGACAATTCATTCAACCAAGTCATCTCCATTCTATGATGACTTTGAACCAACACAAATCCATGGGCTCCTATATGTTGGATCACCAACATTGCTCCTATGACAACACTTACAAAACTAGATAACACCAAATACAACTTTTGACACCCATGGGATGTCACACTCTCATTGTTCACAACCACTGTCATGAGACTAATTGAACTATTAATCAACCACAAACTTGCACTCTGTGCAATAATGGTCATGGGGTCTTAACAAATTTTGAAAGGTGTAATGGGTAGGAAATAGGATGGACCAACTTCACTACCATTTTGGTCTGCTTCCTCAATGGTATGGAAATCTATAAGGTTAGAGTAGTAGAATGGTGCAAAATCAAACGCATCTTTGAAAACATCTTCCTAGTTCTTCTCATCCACAAATTCTACAACAATACTGAGATTAGAAAAATTGGGTAGCATATATGTGCCCATTGTCTGAGTATTTGTGTTCCTTGTGTCATCATGCAATCACCATCCCATTTCTGCCAAACTTCTCTCCTCCTCAAACTCCTATTATTTTCTTAACAACATACTTTCTTGATCTTTAGATTTTGGGACAACAAGACTTCCTTCAATTTCTCCTCTCATCCTCTACATCATCTCACATATCAATACAATTCAAGACCATCACCTCTTATCAATGACTCTTACCTAATGTAAATATTTTCCATTTCTTCCCACCAATAGTACTCTGTGATCTCTAATTGTCTTTGTTGTCACTTCTACCATTGCCTTTCATATTCCACTGCCTTTACCATCACCCTCCCTCTAATTAGCTTATGAGATTGATTCTACCATCAAGTCTTTTTACCATTCCACCCCGCCATGTAGGGCTTACACTTCCATCTCTGTGGGGTTTAGTAGCATACTCCATTCCACGATTAACATCTTTATTCACATTCATATTTCTTTTATGAGCCTTTTGTTTGGTCCTTTCTTAAAGATTTTTAGTGCCTTGGTCAAATACCGATGACATTCTACCACAAATTCCAAATCAAAGCCTTCTACTACACCTTTATACCAAAAATTAGCTACTCATGTCACTTTGTTGTCACACTGTTGAATCTTTACCAAATGTTTGGCAATCCACTCAACTTTGTATAGTGATTGCCAACATTGATGCTTCTTTGCAAGACTTTTAATCCATTCATGCAAATTCACTATAAATTATGCCCAAAAGATTATACGCAGGCACTCAAATGAGTATTTCTCTTTAAATCTTGCAACATCCTCCCTCGTGTACACACCTCCCTAGAAGGAAATTCATGAATCTTTCCTCCAAACCAATATTTAATGTTGACCTATCCAACCTCCACTACATCTCTAGTACTATGCATCGAATAAGGTCCCAACAACGGAACCATGTTGTTGGCTCCATGACAATCCTTGAAAGGTGTCCGACAATGGTCTAATGTAGTCAAGGGCATTGACATTTTCAACCTTCAAAATGGGAGGAGATCTCACCCAAGGTGAGTGTGATAGTTGCCATTAAGTGATGTGAAAAGTCTTAAAGATTTCACAAGAATCACATTCCTTAGGTATTCACATTCATAATGGCCATTAGAACTAAGAACATTGAAATTAATAACAAACACAAAAATATCATCTAGATTCAAGATGAATAAAAACACATAAGCAAAACAATGTCTCATTGTATCAATAATATGTGTGAGATTACACCACTTCCATGCAAAGTGATAATTGAGAGCTCATAACACCAACAACCTATTTAATCTCTCAAACCTCTCTAAGTATAGTATAAGCCTCATGTGTGTGTGTGTGTGTAGCTAGAGTGGTTACAAAAGATTCCATAAGATATTATGGAATACACCAATTATAACCCACTCATACAAATAGGTTACAAAAGAGTATGCATCTTTAGAGACATGCATGTAGTATTTGTAAAACTAGGTGCATATCATATATATAATGACTTCTTAAATCCTCATAATAAGGTTTCTATGAAATCACATACTTAGGATTCTACAATTTCATCTTTTGTTGACCTCTACCATGCGTCGATGCTTAGTCAAAACTAAGCCACAACAAATGCTATTGTTTCATCCTCAATATAGTGTGGCAAAGACATTGACATGGTCATGACTACAATACTATTTTCCCTTCCATTGGTTTCGCTACAAGAAGAATCTATCAGAGAGGTAAAAAGGAGGCATGAATTCAAGTCTTCAAATCAGAACAGGGACCTTATTCTTGTGTCTCCATTGAATGAGGAAAAGTAGTTACTGTTGATAGTGTCTCTAGTGATGCCTAATAGAATGGCCCGATGTATTGAAATCAAGGGCAAACAAGGTATAAACATGTCAAGTAGAGAAGTAACCTCTAATAAATGAATTCAACAATGTATTATCTATATATAAGCATCGGTGACTAATGAATAGAAGGAAAGCACTCTCCCTACAACCATATGTAGATCCATTTAAGATTGGAGATTCTTTGTTAAAGGATAATATAACTTGAAGTTGGTGAATGAAATGTTTTTTTTGTTGGTTTTGAATAGTCTAGACCAATTTATTAGAGCCTTTAAGTTGTCTCAGTTATTTTTCTATTTTGAGGAAGATTGTAAGAATTGGATTTATGGGGAATCGTGTAAGGGAAAACATCCTTTGTTTTAGTCAGGACTCTTTAAAGAGTAATATTGAGTGTTAACAAGCATATATCTATGTATACTTTATACTTCTTATTAAAATAATAAATATACGTTTTTTTGGAAAAAATAAATATAAGCATTGATATAGTAGGAACTGTATTTTGTAAGGAGGAAATTGGCAGCGAGTTGGTGGACTACTCACTAGATCCATTGGAAGTGACTTTGATTTGGATCTCTCCCTATGTGAAGATTCATCCAAGTATAGCTCCTAGGGGCACATCAAGGAACTGGGGTCAGGGGCATTTCTTTTAGAGAAGAAAACTTGAGATATCCTAGTAGTACTCGTTAGGAATTTAGATGACAAGGGAATGTCGGGACATGAATGCCTCATTAATCATACTTCTGTAGGAAATGATGGGTTGGCGAGGAGGATTTTATTACACTAGTGTTTTCAAGGATGAAAGATGGTGATTGATGGTACAGAGAGAGTCAACTTGTCAGTGTGTAGGCCTCCCTTCATCAAGCACATGAGACTTCAACTGCCATGCCCTCGAAGGAGGAGTTTTTACCCCCGATGAGTATCCCAACTATCATTCCATGCCCACAATTTCCTTTGTTTGGTGGTTAATGTAATTAGTGTGTTGAATTTATTGGGCAAGTCTTGGGTCTTGAAACTGCCTTTCGAGGAGCCATTGTGAACACGGTTAACATTCCAGCCTCACGATTTCCTTTATTTGGCGGATGATGTGATTCAGGTGCTAAGGTTATTGGGATAGTCCTGGATATAGAAACCCATGGTGGAGGAGCCACTGTTAAAGAGGTAAAGGTGAAGCTGACACCAAAGGGGTCCAACGGTGAGTGCAAGAAGTGCATTAAAAATAAAGCATGTTCGGTGAATCTAGTTCTCAGGGAGGACATAAAAATTAATGAGGTTGTAAATCATGCAAAAAAAGGTTCTTGTGGGGAGGTTCCATGGATGATGGATGGGGGAAAATTTGTTAAAGGATTAGATAAAGTTCCATTGGGAACTTAAGCTTCATTTACCTCCTCGATCCTTTACCCTTAATCAAGGTTGGATGGCTTTTATTATGCACTCCATGGAGGATGTGGAGAAACTTCTTGGTTCTGTCTAGAGGTAGGACTCTTCTCCACTATCTCTAAAGCTTTGTACACCCTCCTTCCATGCAAGGATAGAGAAGTTGGAGCTCACACTAGCTTGGGTGAAGCTCCCTAGTCTACCCTTTGAATATCGGTCCTTTGATATATTTAAGGCTATTGGAAATACCTTAGGCCATTTTCTAGATGCAAACATGTCCTTTCCTGAATGAGGCAATATGAAGATTGGGTGCATCTTGGTGGATTTGGATCTTTCCGAAGGTATATCAGAGAAAATGATGCTTAATCAAGGTTCTATTATCACTAAACAAATACTCGAATGTGCAGTTGTACCCTTCAAATGTTTGTGTTGTCATCGGTATGGTCACCTAGCCATTGACTATGGACTCCTCTTCAAGAAAAACGTGTGGGTGGAAAAAAATCTACAGAAGCATTGATAATGGGATAATTCTAGAAAGGAAGATGTGGTGAGCACTCATTATAAACCTCCATTGGAGATTGATTTGGTCTTGCACCCTCATGAATATTTGAGGTTGGAGGTATCTCTATTGGAGAAAGAAGGTGTTGCTACAATAGATATGGAGCAACCAATTCACTCTCAGGAAATAGGCACTCAAAGGGTGACCTTCTAAAAGTTATTGGTGTCATCTTTGGGTAAGGTCTTGGATCGTGTTCCCCCTTTACATTCAATGTATCTTGTTCATACATCAATATCATTTGGTTTGTGGCCCATTAAAATATAACATATACATGTGATTGGGGGGTGGGGACTTTCTCGATGGAATTTCTAGATTCAACAAGAACCCTTGGCTTCTTATAGCTAATATAGATACACATGTGGGTTAGATGGAGGGGGTTTTACTTGAGAATTGTGTCACCCCCTTAAAGGAGGAAAACTTGTATACTGATGCAAAAGAAAACTCTAGTAGGTACAATCTAAGGCCTAGGAAGGAAGGATCTTGCAACTCTATTGGGGGGACTTCAGGGGGCCTTGGATGGAATGAATGGAAGGTTTCTAAGTGCAGTGGAAGGGGAAGGAAATCCTTTATTTCCAAGGCTTGAGAGAGAGCTGCAACTAAGGTGAAGGATAGTAGACAACTTTGATTAGTCAGGGTTCTTAAAGTAGGTTTAAACCAAAGGGAGGTTGATCAATGATCTGCATTTCCTTTAATGGTCAAAAGTTGGGGTCACTTTAAAAGAAATAAGCTCTTAAGAGAGTTATGGAGGTCCATAATCCTGATATTTTGAAGCCATGGGAACTAATGTGTGAGGGTGGGAGAATATTTATTAAGATGAAGAAGCTCTTTGGCGGCTGATATTACCTACATTGACTTTCGAGGTAGGTACGAGGGGCTTATAACTAGTTGAAAGGCTATATCTTTGTCTCTAACAATTTGTTGGTCTTTTGAGACGATTTTGGGGATTAAACTTTTCTCTTAGGGTTTGGGGAAAGAGATCACCTTTTTGAACTTTTAAGGTTCATATCAAAACAAATTAGAGTATTGGGAGAATGTTTTTAGTTGGGATTGGATGAGCCAAAAGAACACTATTATGGGAGGGGATTTGAACCTCTCACTAGGAAGCTCATAATTTTGGAGACCTCCTACACAAATAGATTCACTTACATACTCTTTTATGAGGAAGTTTAATGATGTAGGGCTTTATGAAGTTTGTAGAATTAAATTTTAACCAGCTTGGAGAAATAAAAGAGTTGGTCTTGGTTGAATTGACAAATGATTGTATAGATTTTTAATTTATGAACCTTTACTTGCTGACTCTCTCCAAGTTAGGCAATGGGTGAGTTTTGTAGGAGACTTTAATCTTTTTCCTATGGTTTTGTAATTGGCTTCGGTTGGGAGAAGTCCACACAATCCATTCAAATTCAACCATGTGTCGTTGGATGAGGAGGATTACATTAATGTTGTAAAAAATATTTGGGTACCTTTCGAGGAGGCTCATGGTCATTTGAACATTAGGTTGAAGGAAGCGCCTGATGCAAATTTCATTTATGTAAACAACTCAAGGTTGGTAGAGTAATTTGACAGAGAATTAACACCATAACAATACAAAGAATCAGTAAAAGCTCGAATATGATCTGTTGACGAACTGAGGATGCAGCAGAAGAATGGGAACGATATAATGAGTCAATCCATATCTGTGATCAACTCATGAGGACAAATGAACTGATACACAGTCATGATTAAAAGAGAGTTAAATCATGAGCATTATGAATAAAGAATAAAAAGGAAAAATGATATTATTTAAAGTTTAATATTATAATTTAAATGAAAAGGTATAATGGTTCAATATCAAAAGACATAATGTTTCAAATTCACACTAGTTGGAAGACTATATAAACAAGAAAGAATGGTGAGAAGAGAGTGTCTTGGTGGATTAAATATATTTATATATAATGGATTGAATGTTAGTTCATTCTATCAAGTTGGTGCATGTTTACAAGCTGAGTCTTGTTATGAGGTATGGATTCCTCACATCTCAGTTGGATCTAAGATCAACAAGCTGGGACTTGTTATGAGGGTTGGATTCCTCATTTCTCAGTTGGATCTAAGAACTACAATTTGGGTCTTGTAATAGAGAGCTAGGTCTCTCATAGTTGTTTGAAGTTGAAGATATTCAAAGATTGATTTTATATGTATTTAGACAAGTTAAATAAATAAAAGTAAGATGTTATATCTACTTCATACAATTTGTGTTTTAAATGTTTATGAATAATTAATTGAACTACATATTTTATTCAATTAATTTAGTTAATCTATGAAAGTGTGAAAAGTAGCCATAAGTTCCATACACTGATTCACCCCCCCTCCTAGTGTCAAGTGTACATTTCAACAATTGGTATCAGAGCAAGCGCCTTCAGCACAGTTTAAACATTGGAAGGTAGATTCTAAAGAAATGGGTGGACAAATGGCTCTCTCCACAAATGAAGCTCCCTTATTTGATGGAACAGACTATTCTTCATGGAGGGAAAGGATGAAAAGATATTTGAAGTCAAGAGGATCTGGAGTTTGGGATTCGATAGTAAGTAATCCCTGGAACTTAAATACTTCAAAGAGCGAAACCAAAACTGCAAATGAAGCAAGGAGAAACAAATCATTAGCCTTAAAAGCAGTCCAAGATGTATTGCCAGACCAAATCAAAGAAAATATGAGGCACTACAAATCTGCGAAAGAATTATGGCTCCAACTAGAAAATTGTTATCAGAATGAAGCACAGGAAGAAGAGAAATCCTATCAAAGTAAGGAACAAGACTCAGATAAAGAGGATTCCTGTCATAATAAAGAACAAAACTTAGAAGAAGAGAATTCTTATCAAGACAAGGAATGTGAAATTCAATATGAAATAGATCAAGATCAAGAAAGAGAAGACCCTATAGAAGAGTATGACACAATCATGATGATATCATAATCCTTTAGCCAAAGAAAGAAAAATCATTGATAGGGGGAGTTGTAGAATACAAGAAGGAGAAAATGGACAAAGGAGAGCATTGCTTTAGGGGGAGTATAACCTCAAAGGGAACAAGAAAATATCATTTTTGTCATTTTTGAAAAAAAGGGGAGAAGAGAAAAAGTAGTAGAGAGGTTCCAGGGGTATCAATCAACAAAGATCAATTGATAAAAAAAAATGGTATTGGATCATTTGGTATCAATCCTCAATTGATATTCCTATGAAATATCACAGAAGAATAAGAAGTAGATCAAAAAGATCAGTAAGATTCATACTCCTTTTCTGTTTGACAAAGGAAATTCAGTAAAAACTCGGGAGGAGTATTTTGGTTATCAAATAAGAAAGTAACTAGATTAAGGTTTAAAAGACCTAATCACTACAAATTGGTATCACTACAAGTTAGTATCAAGAAGACTACCTATTTAAACACAAATATCCCAATGGACTGAGATAAGCAGTTAGTAAATTCACAAAGGGAGAAAAATAGTCTCAACGTCACTCTTTGTCATTGATGTCAAAGGGGGAGAGAAGCAGTAAAACAAAGTTAAGCAGAAAACAAATTTGCTATCAGATAGAAAATAATATCAATGATATGGGGAGCAAAGGTCTCAAATCATTTTTGTTTTACAGATATGTTTCCCTCACTGACAAAGGGGGAGATTGTTGGCATTATTGATTGTGTGTTGTCATTGATGGCAACATGAGTCAAACATGTACAATAATCAGAGAAAAGGAAGATCACCTTAGGAGCAGAGAAAGATCACATTGTGGCAGAAGCAATTTGTGATCATTGTTGATCACGATAGGATCAACAGTGATCCTATGATTATAAATCTCAGGAGAGGTAGCATGGAGAGAATCCATGTACAAAAGGAGTAACGAATCATAAGGAATTAAGAGCTCGGGATAGTTAGCGACTGAAGATCTGTGCATAAAAGAATGCACAAACAATTATTAAAAGCTCAAGAGAAATAGTGATGAACAAATTAGAAGGAGGATATGTTGATCGAAGCTCAGGAGAGATGGCGCATTTGAAATAACACAGGATATAGAGTTATGTGAGTACATAAAAGCTTTATAAAGGATCAAGCAAACGAGATTCATTCAACCACAATTCAGATGCAAAACCCCACCATCAGATCATAGAGGTAACGTGCGTAAAGAAGAAAAGAATCGTGGCCGTCTGTTGAAGATTTGGGAATGATTTAGATTGTAAGACCTAGATTAAATCTATATCGTCAAATTGACTACTAAGAGTCATGGACCGTCGATCATGGAAATGACGTACACATGGTCAGCCTGACATTGACCACTTCAGATAATATTGAATTGAAGGAATTTAAGCTAAAGTCGAAGTTTTGAAGTAAAAATAAGTCGTTAGATCTAAGGAGCACTTCAAGATCAATGTTAGCCATCAGATCAGGGTTGCGTAGCAACAGTAAACTCCGACGATGACCACTTTGGTGAAAAGGAGTTCGAATTGAATCAAAATTCTCGAAGCCCGAACTCATGAAGAAACGCCAACCGTCCAATCTAAGGAACACTTCAGGAAATATCCTGACCATTGGATCGAGTAAAGTGGAAGGATAGGATAAGCAATGCCAAAGGCCCGAGATCCCTAATAGTCGAATTCCTGACGACCGTTGGATCGTATTAAGCTTTTCAGGTTAAAGAAGGACTGCTAGATGAAGTCAAGTTACTTGAGGTTTATTTTTCGGGGAATCTCACTCCAGTAGAACTGGGAAGTGGGAAAAATCGAATAACCCAAAGTCCCGAAGGCTGAAATGAATATGGACCATTGATCTAGAAATGATCACAGTCGTTGGATGAATCCAAGTGGAAGGATAGCGTAAGCACTTCCATGCTGACAATTTCGGCGTTGACCACTTCGAAGAAAAAGCTTTAGAACATGTAAGTTCACCCGAAGGCCGAAACTCCAAAGTCACGAAGTAAAACATGTGGCACACACATTGAGAGACCATGTCATCATAGTCCACAAGACCACGTTATCAAGGACACGTGGCATAATAAGATGGTGACAAGTGTCAAGGTCTAGTTGGCACTTTAGGTATACGAAAGTCACGAATCTAGGTGACAAGTGGCAACCACTCAGTCAGTGTCACGTCAACAATGACGACACAAACCACATCACTATGGGATTACTAACTTCAGGGATATCCAAGCCTATGTTATGAGCTAATTGTCGAAGGCCAGAATCACGAAGTAACGTTAATCATTGATCCAATTCGAGAGCATTCGCGATCGTTGATCAAGTACAGTGGAAGGATAAAGTAACCGTAAATCACGAAGTAACGCTAATCATTGAACTACTTCGACAGCGTTCTCAACCATTGATCAAGCATAGTGGAAGGATAGCATAAACGGAGGTGTTAACCGACAACAAGCAGTGATCACCGCTTTATGACTTATTCGATAGGTAATCATTCCAGAGGGATTGAACTATCTTAGAGTTTGAATATCCCGGAGTCCAGAATCTCTGAAGTTCTAGAGTAAATAACATACGTCAATCTCAATGTCCAATTAAAACACGCTCATTGATTTTGATAAGTGATTAAGCACATGTTTGGCTTAATACCTAGCCATCGTCTGTGGTCATATAGAAGTCTCGAAGTGAATGAGAATCGTCCACTCAACTGCAAATTAAGTAATGACCATCAATTTGATTGAAGCCTCTAGATAAGCCAGGATCGTCCATCCAACGAAAGATTAATATTGACCGTCTGATCTACTAGTGAATATAGTATACGCACTTCGGAGAAATATACTCTAGAAGGATTGAATGACTGCAAAAGACCAAAGTCCCAAAGGACAAAGTATCAGAGAACCTGGTTCCAACACCGGTTACGTGATAAGGTAAAGATGCTATAGGGGCTAGAAGTAATAAGCCCTTAGACGCTTGAATACGATCCCATGTAGAAGAATAGGGGCGGAATAAGAAAACACTAGTAACAAACACTTAAATGGATAAGCCTGTGGTTTTGAGCTCACGGTCATTTGAACATTGGGTTGAAGGAAGCGCCTCATACAAATTTTATTTATGTAAACAACTCAAGGTTGGTAGAGTAATTCAACAGAGAATTAACACCATAACAATACATAGAATCGATAAAAGCTCGAATATGATCTGTTGGCGAATTGAGGACACAACAGAAGCATGGGAACGATATAATGTATCAATCCATATCTGTGATCAACTCATGAGGACAAATGAACCGATACACAGTCATGATTAAAAGAGAGTTAAATCATGATCATTATGAATAAAGAATAAAAAGGAAAAATGATATTATTTAAAGTTTAATATTATCATTTGAATGAAAAGGTACAATGGTTCAATATCAAAAGATGCAATGTTTCAAATTCACACCAGTTGGAAGACTATATAAACAAGAAAGAATGGTGAGAAGAGAGTGTCTTGGTGGATTAAATATATTTATATATAATGGATTGAATGGAAGTTCATTCTATCAGGTCGGTGCTTGTTTACAAGCTGAGTCTTGTTATGAGGTTTGGATTCATCACATCTCAATTGGATTTGAGATCAACAAGTTGGGACTTGGTATGAGGGTTGGATTCCTCATTTCTCAGTTGGATATGAGAACTACAAGCTGAGTCTCTCATAGTTGTTTGAAGTTGAAGATATTCAAAGATTGATTTTATATGCATTTATACAAGTTAAATAAATAAAAGTAAGATGTTATATCTACTTCATACAGTTTGTGTTTTAAATGTTTATGAATAATTAATTGAACTACATATCTTATTCAATTAATCCAGTTAATCTATGAAAGTGTGAAAAGTAACCATAAGTTCTAGACACTGATTCACCCCCGCTCAGTGTCAAGTGTACATTTCAACAGATCATTCAAGTTCTCGAGGGAAAAATGGAATTGCAATATTCATGGACTCTTGTAATCAACACAAACAATCAAGCAAAGGCTTACTCCTTCAAGGTTTGAAATTAACCATAGATTGACAAATCCAATCTATAATTGTGATTGGAGACTCTTCAACTATCATCCAAACATTGATAAAAGATCAAAGCGCGAGTAACTCTAGGTTCTATTTGATCCTCTCGAGAATAAAGCATGAAGTGACATGTTTCAAAAGCATTAATCTTTTCAAGTCCTCCATAATCAAAATGTGGAGGTGGACATTTTATCCAAAAGGCCATGAGAGAAAAATTTGGTACTTTAAGGGTCAATGGCTCATTCCATTATCAACCCATTCCTTCATAGTGATTCACCTCACACCAAGTACAATCATTCAAATGGAACCACATGTCGAGCACATGGGATTACCACTCCCAAACTCATGGATTATATCAAAGAGATGGCTTGTCCAGATGCACATGTTTTGTTTGGTGCATGAGCTAGGATTTAAAAGTCGTGAGTGTGAATCACATAGTGTGGGTGGAACAATGTAATTTGGATTTGACATTTCTAGGGGCCATGGACACAACAAATGCTCCATTGCCCTCTCTCCTTTAGCACAACATTCTAGTATAAAACTTTGGTGGGACTTCACTCAGTTTCTTTTGGTAATTCTCTATAATTTGTAGTGTGAATTTCGTTCTTCTCTAATTTTATCTACTTTGGTTTGCTTTGGACTCTATCACCTCTTTTCTATGGGGTCCTTTTCTTGTTTACTAGCTCTATTGGCGGTGTTGTTTTGCGAAAAAACTTTGAGTGTTATTGACATGACTTTTTTCTTGTGCATGGAAAGGGAAATTGTCTCTCAATATAGCCTTTTCATGGGGGTATCGTTACGGTTTTGGGAGGCCCAAGGAATGATGCAATTCTACACATGTCTAACATCTGGAATGGATACGAAGGAGGTAGCAAGAACTCTCTAGGTGAATGAGGAGGAAATTAAAGAGAATAATGAGCAAATTGATTTAATTGCAGAGAAAATGCAGGTATGTGAACATTAAAGTAGGCTTCATAATGAATCCTTTTCGAAGACATTGGCCTAGCTAAACTAAAGGATTCTACAACTAGAAGTTGAGTGTGTTTTCCTCAAAAGCACTCAATGGAGCCAACATGTTGACTTATGTGCCTCTAATCAATTGCCTATGGACTCTATTGGAAATGGAGGAAATAAAGAAGAAAGCACATTGAAACAACATTCTAAAGCAATGGAGACATGAGACCTGGAGATAACTCATCCTATGTAGAGTGTTATAGCAATATTTGCCTCACCTTATGCAAATTTTCTCATAAGGCCTTTTTCCATTTCCCTATGCAGACTTGAAGTCCCTTTTTGTAAATCCCGGAGCCAAAAATAATATTTTTCCATATATACGCGACCTAACTATTATACAACATGCGTATATGCAGGTTGCACCACTACAGCCCGCGTACATCAGGTTTTGTGCCCAAAATTAAAAAATAGTGTCGGTTTTCCATGTCACGTCACAAGATCCATGATTCTTCACCTTCCATATACTAAAAACGATTTGACTCGACCCTTCAGTTCCGCTTGAAGGTTATAGATGGGCCATATCCGAGCTATGGAAAAGAAGAGAAGAATTCAACTTTGAGAGCAAAGTTACTCTGGAGAAATTATTCACTTCATATTGAGTCTACATCCCTTTGTCCTTTTCAGTCTGAACACATTGTTCAGCCCCCAAGCTCTCCCCTACTTGATTGAGAACCTCATTGTCTCTCTTACATGAGCTTGTCTTTGGTGGAGGAATTAAGTGGTGGAGGCCCAATTGGAAGGGACTTAGTTTCTCGGTTCCGAACTATGCCGGCACATAAGTTTGTAATTCATTCACTTCTGTTGATTACATTTTAATAGAAATACTCTTTTCTTGTCCAATTAATATCTTGAAAATATTTGAATTGTTATTCCATGGGCATATTTGTTATGAATGTTGATGGAATATGTTATTGAATGTGCTAACTTTATATATTATCACCATATGCTTG
>SNQJ01S0011667.1:0-14297 GCA_010110895.2 Picea sitchensis | reverse complement strand
TTAGGAAAAGGAAGATGGGCCACATAACTGCCTTTTTTTCCAAAGGAAAATTTCATAACTTTATATTAATGAGGTGAAAACAAAAGTTACATATTGAAAGTGCATAAAAGCATGTGGGGATTTTAAAAAACAAAAAATAATTGTTGTAAACAATACTTGAATTGTTTATCATCTATAAACTATCTCCATTATAATGCACACAAATTAAAATCAAAACTATGGCTCAATGCCTTACATCACTTTCCAAATATCATCCTCAGAAACACCTTGTGGATGTCTCTACTCTAAAGCGACTGCTTGCTAAAAAAGATTAGACATAGGTTGTTATAGGTTTGGAAAAAAAAAAACAATATACAAAACATAAAGAGAGGTTCCTACTCCATTAATTTGGATGGACTAGGACCTTAACTTCAACGTATGCCACTTGCAAAAGCCCCGATGGTCCTAAGATTGCCACTTTTGATGAAACATCTACTTTGAAATTGATTTTTCAATGGACATTATTTAAGCTAATTACTTCAAATTAATGAGCTACATTGTAGATCTAATCCAAAAGAGGCTTGAGAGTAAGACTATGAAGCCCACAAGTCCCTTGAACCCATTCAATAACTAGTTTAGAGACACCCATGACTTGTAGTTTGTGTAAATTTTTATCCATAACCAATTTCAACAAGTTGATGAATGCATGTGTTTCATCCTAGTTATTAGTTCCTCAACCTAAGCGCAGCTTGAAAGAAAAGTTTGAGCCATTAAGAAAGAACAATATACCTCCAACACTATGTGGGCCCAAGTTACCTTGGCTGGCACTATCCAAATAACCCCAAGGATATAATCTACCTATCACTAGAGGTTGAAAGATTTGGATTTTATAACACGTGGTTGATTTAAATCTTTATAAACAAATTTAATGCTATGGAATACTTCCAAAGAAGTAAAAGATTTACCTTCAAACAAACGTGCATTTGGAGTGATCCATATCACTCATGCCACAACATAAGGGATAGATTTATGGGTTTTAGCAACTTGACCATTCATCCGTTTATGAAGTGCTTCATTTAGTGAGTTACTATACCACTACCCCATTCCTCCAGATACATTGAGTACCTTGTTCTATGCTTCTCTTACAAATGGACAGTTCAACAACATATGTTCATTGGTCTCCTTGTTCCACCTTACATAGATAACATACTCCTAGACCATTTCAAGATCTTTTTTGAAAGTTACCCCATGTTAAGACTTTTTTGCTCAAAGTTAATCATAGGAAAAGCCTCGATTTGAATGGAGCTTTCAACTTCTACAATGACATCCACCACCAACACTTAGTTGTTTCTTCATCTAGAAACATGGCTTTGTAGCCCAAAGTAGTAGTGTGTTCACTTGATGGATTCCTTGACCAAATTAATGAATCCTATTCATCCTTGAGATGTATATAATTCTCTTTCATCTTTCATATGAAAGTGTTCATTAGTTAGCTTCCTCACCTTCCAATCCTATATGTTTAGCTTTCTTCCATCCATGTTACCAAAAAGTTTTCTACCCATAACTGTAGTATCTCCAAGATGGGTGATCCCTTGTTGACTCAACCTTTCTTTGGTACCTTTAGAGAGAATGTGATTGTTTCCACACCCTATCCAAGGGTCCACTCCCATCCTTATACTATGTTCATTGCCTACCTTCCAAGCCAATCAATTCCCTAAAGGGGAAAAGCCAACACCAATGCTTTTAACATAGTTGATGAATTTGAGAAAGTTTTGTTCCTTTGGCTTATCCATTGTTCTATTGGCAGGGGGTCCATGTATTTGGTTTTGATAACCTATTGCCATATCCCATTAGACTTAATCAATCTCCATAGTGTTGTTCCGGAGATTACACTTAAGGCTTAGAAGCGTAATGTCAAGGCATCATAAATATAGAGGTTGATTTTAAGAAGTGCTTTTTCTTCCGATAGTTATATAAAACTTAATTCCTCAAATGAAAATAAAAACAGAACAGTACAGAGGCCGTAATTTGTCGTCCGAGTCGATTTATGAAATCATGTGAGGTGAGGGAAATTTACAAAACTGTTAAACAAAACAAGGCATCAATGTAGAGATTAATCTTATCATGTTCACAGTAGAAGAAAATAAAGCATGCAGTCTTGAAAGGATATAAGATTTAGTTATCCAAGTAGCTTACATGTCTTGTATTTGTTGACAACAAATATAGAGGAAAAATTGCTTGCTTAACGAACAACCGGTTTGGTGTGATTACAATGGTTGTGTTACTAAATTGTAAACACTCACTTATCAAAGAGACATTTAAACAAACAAGAAATATGGAGTACAAAGGAGAAACATAACTCAGACTGCACAAAGATTGGAATCTCTGTCTGCGCTTGTATTAATTCTCACAAAAGGAGATTTTCTCTTAATTACATTCGGAAAGAAGCAACCTTTGTTCAATCTTTGAAACATGTATTTATACAAAAGGTTCTCAACCCTAAGCGGTTGGAATTCTCCTTATTTCTAAAATAGTAANCTTGTATTAATTCTCACAAAAGGAGATTTTCTCTTAATTACATTCGGAAAGAAGCAACCTTTGTTCAATCTTTGAAACATGTATTTATACAAAAGGTTCTCAACCCTAAGCGGTTGGAATTCTCCTTATTTCTAAAATAGTAAAATTACAAAATGTAAAATCTGCAACGCTTCACTTGCATCTCCCTTATCTCTTCGCTATGATGGCGGAGGCATTTTTTCTTCTTGTTCTCCAACTCAAAAACAACTGGTCTTCTAATCATGATCTATACAAATAATGTGTACAGGTTATCTCATTGGTTTTCATAAGTGTTGCATTTTCCCTGCTCAACACATTTGACACACATCCCCACGAATTGCACCACCAATCTGGATGGCTCTGTTAAGTCGTTTGCCTCAAACATATATAATTTCTTTTCTAAGTGAGGCAGTTTGCCTTCCATTCTCCTGTCTTCTGAAACTATAGACTGTAGTTGTAGACTGGGCTTCACTAGCCACCTATCTATCTGAGTAATATCAATCTGTTTTAATTGCAAGATTTCAGCCCGAGCCTCTTCGATGTTTGTCTTGATATTAAGTTGATGCTTTGCTATATCAACTTGTCCCAAGACTTCAGAGATATTATCTTTTCCAAGGCCTAATGACTCTTTGTCGAGTGAATGAAAAGTTTCTTCACAATCTATCTTCACTTCCTTAGCCATTCTTTTACTTTCCACTATGTTAGTCTCCCGAGTCTTCAGTATAATATCGCTTCTAGTTTGTTCTAAGGGAGACAATCTGGAGACCATAGATACTCCATCTCTTGCCGACACCACAACTGCTTCTTGGAAATTGGCCCGAGCAACAATAACCTCTCTTTCCTTTAAACAAATGTTATTAAGGATTGGTAAACCACCCGAAAATGGTTTTGGATAGCTTCTACCTCAGTGAAAAGTCTTTGTTGTGATGATCCCAACTTCTCACACACCTCCAACACCTTTGTTTGGAAAACTATCATATCTACAACTATATTTTTAGTCGAGTTTATTATGGCTTGTAGTTGTTTTACCAACTCTCCCTTCTGAAAGGCCCATTCTCTACTCGCTTGTGCGTTCTTGTGCATTTTGTCGACACTGGATTTGAGCTGTAGGATTTCCTGTGTATCACAAACTCTAATATGCTTGAAACTCTTTTTCATCTCACTCCTGACTTCCTGCTCTACAATCTTTAATTTGTCCCACAACTGGCTCACCAACAGATCCTTTTGCTTCAACTTCTCCTTCAAGTTTCCCACTAAAAATTGGTTTGTTGTTGAAAAAGCTCCCAACAAGCCTGCAACATTTGTAGCAAAGTCTTCTTCTTCTAGGGCCTACCCATCTAATAGCACCCTGTGCTTCTTGACAATCGCACCATCCCTTTGATGTGTTTCTCTTCTTACTACCGCCCTTCTCTTCTTACTGAAGAATAATTCCAAAGGAGGCATCTCTTCTGCCGAAATAGGTATAAGATCTTTTATGAATACAACTTCTGCACTCGTGTTCCCTCTACTGAACTGTAAGGGTGTGACAGATTGGATAGGATTGCCTATCTCAGTGGATGGTTGCTTACCGGCTATCTCAGTAGTTGGTTTACCTGGCGTGGACATTGGCTTTTCTTCTCTCTTTTTTATCAAGGCCTCAGTCTGAGTTTCAGCGTGATCGCTTGGTGGAATTGTCAATGTGGTGTCTTCCTTCTAAATCAAAACCTCAGTCTTCTCCAAACTTTCTTGAGCATCCTGTTTACTGGAGCTCCCTATTTCCAAGCTCTGGGTCTCAACTTGTTGTGTAGCCGGAGGTATTAGTGTCTCTCCTTGCAATAATTTGGGAAGGCTCTTTCTTCGATGCTTATGGAAGTTATAAAAATCGACCAATTTTTCTGGAGCCAGAGCTTGAACTCAACTCAATACCTCCTGATAGGACCTTGCTCTTCGAAATACTTCGTCCTGAGGAGAATCTTCATGTTGATATCTTTTCAATTTGCAGAGGGCCATGTGATTACCTACAATCTTCAACGGATCGTGCTTCTTGAATTCAATATTGACGAACTTGATTTCTTCGAGGGCCACGGCCTCTACTTTCGAATGGTTGAAATCCAGTAGAGAAAACGTACCAATCTGTAGGGGGGAAGGCGGGCCATACCCTTTTCTGTACTGCTTTCATCTCCTTACTAATTCCACCATGCACAGTTTGATGTGCTACTTCATGACACACCAATCGATCTGGTAAAAATTCAGGTAGAGCATGTGGAGGAACTGAACAACCGAAAACCCTAATATAGAAGAAATGCTCTTCAATGTACCAGTCAACTATCTTGCCTAGGTTAGCCACTACTTTGTCATAAATCCTGGGAGGTGGGCAACCATATATAACAATATGCATTGGCACCACCACCCAGTTGCAGATTTCATAGAAGAAATCTTTCGCTTTATCATCCCATAGTTTCGAATGATAAACATGTATGGGCTCAGCACTAGTTGGAGTCTAGTTCCAGCCCATCAGAGGAAAAATTGCCATAAAGTAGACGACGTCCATGATATAAGCTGACATGAAGAATGAGGTAGGTTGCCCCTTGGCTTTTAGTGATCGATATTCTGTAATCTCCTTAACCAATCTGTGTGACAACATCTTGACCAAGTTAAAAGAATACCCCTCTGCCACCGTGTGCATAATAGGCACCCACTGTAACAAGAAATGGGTTGTGTTTTCCCTCCCATATAGTCTACACATCATCATTGCTACATACATTATGTGAGGCTCTAGTGAAGAGACTGTGTATACACCACGAGAGTCAGCTCTGAACTTCTCAGGGCGAGAGTACCAATCCTTAATTAAGTCGGGCATATTTTTTCCATATTGGACACATTCCTTCTTGTCAAAGTCCACTAGGAAATTGGCATTGTAAATGAAATTGGGAGCTGGAGACAATTTGTACATTACCTGTAAATGTTATGGCTGGAAAGACCCAACTGCGACCTTCTGTGAATTGACGATGGTCCTGGTCGAGATATCAACATTTTCCAGTGCCCAACCGATCATATCATTGTAAGGCAGGAGTCCAGGCCTCGTTGTTATCTTATGTAGCTCTAATTGGGCCACAATTTTGTATTTGGTAGCCAGGGTCTCTGTCTCCTCGTCACCTGAATCATTTGGGCAATTGACCAATTCATATTGTAGAATATTGAATACTTGCGTCCAAGATTTAATGGTGTCTATGCTTATGGGCGAAGTGTCGGAAAAGACATCTGTGTTCTGGTTCGAACTTTCACCAGGCGCTTTAGTTGCTTTTCGTGGAGCCATGGTATCAGGTCACAAAACTCTGTTATTTATCATAGGGAATGCACAAAATTCTTTATCTTGAAAACTTGTTGCTTAGTAAAAATGCACAATGAAATTCAAATTCAATATTCTTTTCCTTTAATTGCATCGATTAACGCATACCTTTACTTTCCTTAATGGAAAAGATTTATGCGGTGTTCCGGGATCTTATTTGGAATGATTTCCATAAATCAATTATTAATGATTAATTTTTGGTGGTTCGTGATTGGGAAAAGCATAGATGAAATTTGAATTTATCCGAGTCATTATTTGGCGACGGATTAATTATGAGATAATCGTCGTTAATGCGTCAGTTAATCGCACTTATCGTTAAGTAAATTTCAGAATTTCGGATCTCAGTATATCCTATAATGGTTCATGATATGACTTATGAAACGCGAAATCGTGATGTGATTAATTAATTCTAATCATGTTTAACCCTTTTAAATAAACATAATTAACTTAAAAAATTTCGGGGTTTCATATCTCGGGATATTGATAGTCGTTCGAGGTAGGATCCCCGAAACGCGAAATCGCGAAGTAATTAATTAGTCGTTAATCTTTTTTAATTCTTAATCAATCTAGCTTAAATCTTAAGACATTCTGGGAGTTCGGGCTTTGGGATATTAGTGATACAATAGATGGTGAAGACTCGATTTCCGAAATCGCGAAACTATTATCGATTTTCTAATTGGATTTTAGTTTCTTTTAAGTATTTATACTTCATTCGTTTGGTCGATTAACTTCATTTAAAAGTCCGACAGGTCATTTTCGTAAAGATACGTCGGAGATTAACAGGTATACGTGTGTGGTGACTTGGAACTTTGGAACGCTTTTCGCGTATCGGGACTTTGGAAGTGAGGCATGTTGAAACGCCTGAACTACAAAACTTCGAAACCCGAAATTACGAAGTATTCTATAGAGATTTGACTCTTTAACAAGTAGGCGACTCCATAACTTCTAAGAGATTAGAATCGTTTGATTTGATGGCAGATTTCATCAACGGTGAGAAACAAACGTGCGTTGTTTTTATTTAAACGAGAATGAAATCTACTTAAAATCTAAATTTTAGAAATATATATATGTTCCAACACATAGGCTCATAGTTTCTACAGCTCTTCCAAAGTGGTGAATGTTTTTTAAGCCCCAACCTCCCATGGCCTTCGATTTGCCCATTCTCATGCATTTTACCAATGGAAATCCTATTTTCTTGCCACCTTTTCACATCAAATTGAAGCATTTCCTTTTAATTTTCTCCACTGCATCAACTTGAATGTATGAGAGGGAGTGCCAGTATATTGGAATGGCTTCCAACACCGACTTTATGAGAGTTAACTGACTCTCCTTGGACAACTAACAAGAACACCATCCCAATATTCTTTTCTTTGTGTTTTCATACAACCACACCCAATCCCTAAAAACATATCCATTTGCTTCTAGAGTGAACCCCAATAATTTTATCCCTTGGTTGAATTCTAATACTTGAAAAGGTAAAAGTTGCACCACTGTTATTTTTTATCCATCATTAAGTCTATTAAAAGTAATAAAGGATTTCTACATGTTAATTTTCATATGTGTAGCTTCACAATGAAGAGAGAGGACTTCCTTAATATAACATGCATTCGTGATTGAGCTGCCACCAAATAAGAGAACATCATCTATGAACAAGAGATATGAAAGAGAGATTCCTACCCAAATTCACTCTTTTTAGTTTGCCAGTCCTCTTGTAAGCTTTAATGATCCTACTTAAGCTTCAATACCGACATGAATAACGAATGGAAAGATGACAACCTTTTCTCAAACCTTTGTATGATTTAAAGAATTTTCAATCATATCCATTTACTAGAACAACAAAAGTGGGGGAGCTCAAAAAACCTCCAATCTAGTTCGTAAATGGTAGCCGAAAACCAATATGTAGTAAAATTAATCTAAAGAATAACCAACTTACCCTATCATATGCCTTTGACAGATCAAGCTTAATAACCATTGAAGGATCTTTTTGGTCTTGATTGAGTGCAAGCCTTCTTGGGTTACCCCCGCTGCATCATGAATTTGCATGTTTTATAGGAACCCAAATTGTTCCATAGATATTGATTTTGAAAGGATTGGCTTGAATATTCGAGCTATTACCTTTATAATTATCTTATATACTAAATTATACATAATATTTTGGTGAAAATAATCAAACGAGTTGGGTGTTTCCTTCTTGGTAATACAAGCTAAAAATGTTCCATTGAATGAACCTAAAACACTGCCCGAGACTCTTTATTCTTCTATAGATGCTAATATATCCTCCTCTAACCACCCTTATAGCCCCTCGAAAAATTCCATCAACCAACCATCCAATCTTGGGATTTTGTCTTTACGAAAAGAGAAGATTGCTTCCTATAATTCTTGTTTTGAAACTTCAATGAACAATTCATAATTTGCCTCTTGATCTATTATTCTTGAAAATAACCCAATAGAATGAATTACCTTAGTTATGTTTGCCTTATTCGGAGCTGAGAATAAATGAGAAAAGTGATTGACTCTAATCTCTGCAATTTCTTTGAAAGTTGATGCCTTACTGCCATCTTTCCTATGTATTTCCTAAATAGTATTCTTGTGCTTCCTCACTTTGGAAAAACTTAGAAAAAAATCTATGTTTTCATTTCCCTTTTCCAACCACAAGGCTCTGCTCTTCAATCTCCACTTAGCCTGTTCCCATTCTAATAAGTCTATTTTTTGGTCTTCTAATGCTTTTAGAACTTCATTTCATCATCATAAAAAACAAACGCCGCTATTGTTTTGTATATAATCTTCTCCTCTATTTCGTGAAGTTTTCTCTGGGTGTTTTTATATTTTGCTTTGGCCCATTCCATCACTGCCCTTTTCAACCTTTGAATATTAAAACTTAGTTAGAACACTGTTGATCCTTCTACTAGAGGATTAAATTTCCTCCTCTCATGTTTGACTAGAGAAATAAATTCCTCATCTTATTGTCAATTAGAATTGAATTTGAATGGAATTGGGGGTTTCTAGTCTTCTTTTTCATTTTGAAAATATGTTGGGACATGGTATGAGGGACCCCTTGATATGATCTGGGTTCTAAGCCTATTTGTTTTTTCCAATAATTTTTTAGACACAAAAAATCATTCTAGTCTTTTTGAAACCCCCTCCCTGCCATAATGAAAATCCCTCCTAGTCAATTTCATGTCAACAGGGTCCATATCACATAAATTGGTGACTTTTGTCTTGTGCAATAGGAAGTTTGCTAGCAAGTCCATTTATGAGGTCTGTCCCTAAATATCCTCTTGATGCAACATGAAATTGAAATCTCCTTCTACCATCACACAATATTTCCCTAAATTTTGAGGCCAAAAGAATTGTCTCAAAAGGGTTGCCTCTGTAAAATTGGACCACAAATGTTACACACCGAGGAAACCATCCTTAAATCCTTTGATATCAACTCTATCCAAATTGTCGAGGGAGAGTGCATGAAATCTTGCAAAGAGAATGATTGGTTCCATGTAGTCACTTGGCCTCCAAACTTATCTATGTTGTCTTTGGCACAAAAGGACCAATATTTTATGATAGTAGACAAAATGCTAACAACTTTCTCCCCATAAGTCATAGTCTGTTGAATTTAAAGGACATTGTTTTTTTGGATTTTTACTAGACAATGTAGGGCATTTTTTATGGGAAGTTCCAAACCCTCTCATGTTATATGATAACATTATCAATTTTTAACTTTTGTAGGGTTTAACCCCACTCCAAGGGTCCCATCAATGGCTTTTTGTTTACCTTTGACAATTTTTCTTTCAGCTTTTTCCCATGCTATTTTCAGATACGATTTTCCCCCCATTGACATATGCAAGGAAGGATGACCAAAGTCTTTCCCAATCCGCCCTTCTACTCGAACTGACTCATATTCTCCCAATGAAGGCTGAGAAGATCTCGAACAATATCTTCATTTTAGACAGAGGAGAAGAACAAAGATATGGGTTAGGGTTTGATGTGGACCCTATTGGATTTGTGCTAAGGGGGTTTTTAGCCCAGGATAAAATATGAACTTGGGTAGGGTTGGAATGAGAAGGTATTTTAGAATCTTGTCCTTCCAAATCCATGTTCCCCTTTATACAAAATCTAGAGTCTTATGAAGAAAAGAGGTTTGGTAAAATAGAAACAACAATTTTGGAGGGAGAAGCATAAAATTCCTCCCCTCCATTCAAGGACAATTTGCCTCGCAAGGGGGAGGGGGTCATGCTAGTGTCTGATTTGCCACTTCAATAGGTGTCAAGATAATTTCTTCTTTGATTGAGACCTTCCCTAAGAATCAAATCTCTTCTCTTTGCCCCAAATTCAAGGAATCTATGAAGGATTGCATTACTTATTAAAATTCCTTTCGACTTTCCTCCATTACCTTGTTTACAATTGCATCCACTAAGGGATTTTCTTCTAGACCAATTAAAGGATTTCTTTGAGTGTTTTGAGAAATGTTGGAGACTTTTTTGTAAACCCCATATTAGAAAGGTCTTGAACACTCAAATTTCAAATGCCCATATGTTCTAGATACATAACACTGGAAAGGAACTCTCCCATGGCCTATATGCAAGTTGAAGGACCACCTACATGCTTCTATCTTGATTGAATATAGAAGATTAGGATTTAGGTTCATTTCCACATAGTTGCATGACATTGATTTGACATTTGCATTTAAAGTTTTTTCATTTATTTGTTTGGATCTTCTAAGGGCCTCACCAATCTACCTTATTATCTTTTCACTTCACAATTATAGTGGGAGAGGCATAATTTTTACCCACAATGGTTGTAGGTTCTCTTTATCTTTTTTAAGATAAAAATTGGTGACTATTTCTTTCACAATAATACCAAGTTACCACATAACCAACATCCTTTCTTGATTCTAAGTGCATCCACCACCACTCTAAATGTGAAGTCTAGCCATCCCCTAGACAAAATGAAGTAACTTGACATGTAACCAACACGTGGTTCCCAAACCCTTGAGATACAATGTTTTAGTGACCATTCATATATGAATCTTCTATAGAAATGATCCAAAATGGATCCAAATAACATGAATGGTCGTAAGACTCACAAGTGCAATTTGACAATTAACGAAGGTCGAATAAAAAGGAAAAGATGATGCAAGTTCTAAAAAATAAATGAAAGAAGATGAAAACATAGATAAATGTAAAAGCAAAAAATAGTGCGAGAGAAAAAGAGAGGAACGGGAAATGAAAGGTCAGTCTCTTGGCCATCCCATTACCCTCAACTATCCTATATATTCTTATAACTTGACTCTCAAAGGGGATTTTTTCTTCTTGCCTGCCAAGAGATGAGGTTGCACAAGAGCCTAGTTGTGTTAATTGTTGAAGGGCCATACAGGCATGCGTTGCATTGTAACATGAGATTGTTGAAACAAATACTAAGCAACCATTCAAAGCTAGTTTTCCTGTTGGGTTTCCAGGGTAAATATTATGTTCATTGTGTGATGAATTTTTTTGTGACTGATTGTGTAAAATATGTGCGGGGTTATTACTACTCTTATCTAGGTTTAATACGATGCTCTTGGTTGTGTGAATGGTTGTAATGAAGAATTGCACTACATTTTTGTGGGTTCTTACTTAGAAGTGCATTGTTTTCCTTAATACCATATGGATGCCAACACCTCTAAGACAATCATTGTCCATTCCATTTGGAATTTGAGATCAAGGGTTGTTGTGAATTGATTGTTCCACTTATCTAGTCGAGTTGTTATTCCCATCACCAAATTCCAAGTATTTTTGTATTCATGGAGGATGTTGGGCACTTGGGAAACTTGCATGCAACTTCTAGAGTCTATTGAGGATGTATGCAACTTGTACTAATCATTTAGGGGTGTTACCTACTTTGCAATTTGTGGTAGGCCATACACATCGTTTGGGGTGTCCATTAGTTTGCAAAATCATGGTAACCTCTCCCTTGACCTCGCGTTGGATGGTTGGTTGTAGATGACAATGGAATGGTTCAATTAGAACATTAGATGCACGAGTCATCACCTACATTATCCACTGGGCAACCATCTTTGCTAATACATGTAGTCATTGACAAATCATTTGGCTTTATTACTTTGTTTCATGTTCGTTAATTGTTGGAGTTGTTCATCAATAATTAAATTTGAGTTGTTCATTAGGATTAGGCCATTTTGAAAGCCACAACGCAACCACTCTTATTGCCTTGAATTCTAATTGGAAGAGGGAATCAATTTTCCAATGAGCAACAAGAAATTGCTTTGCCAATAAAAATGTTGGAGTGACATTGAGAGATTGTCCAACACACCACCTATTGCTAGCATTGGAAGGATTTATCTCTTAGCGAGATTGAAGACGAATTCCACCTTTAATTGTTGTAGCATGTGAATACAGGTTGCTGGTTAGAATTGACATTTATATAATTATGTCAATGCCGAGCTAAAGGTGCCATTGAACCGATTTGTTTTGTTGTATTTATATTTTAATGTTGAAGTTTTATTATTCTTGTTGGAATGTTGAGGCTTTGGTTGAAAAAAAAAGATTGGCCAAGTTGTGCAAAAGCTATAGTGATATGCCAGAGCCAATCTTGCAGTCTCTTATTTATGGTTATCACTTTGTGGTATTGAAGGAAATTTGTCCACTTGCTAATGTGCACATGCTCGTGGACACACACATATCAATCATATGTGTGGGCAAAGGAATTAAAGTGCTTGCCAGATTTTTGCACTAATAGAGTTTGAGTGGTTGCCACTTAAAATAGAGATTGCACCAAGAACACAAGTCTTGTAAGTAATTGTGAGTTGGGATCTCTACATATGCTAAGAACGAAAACCAAGATTTAAATTCTGCAAAGTATCCTTGTTGGTGAAATGAACAGGCTACAAGTCCCTCGTTTACAGATTAATAACTTCCCAACTAGACTGAGTTCTTGAAGCTCTATAACCTAGCTCAAGACTATGTCCTCCCCTAACATCATTTTTACTTGATCTTATCATAATTTAACACACTTGGGTTTCCTTTGATGATTTCCCTTCTTTGGATTCCTAAAACCTCGATCCCTTTCTAAGGCTTCCTTATTTAAAGATGATTGGTGTTTCGACCACCTACCTTCAAACTTGGCTTTGAGACATAGGGAGTTCACCCCTTGTTTACCAACGAGTCTTACCCTCACATCTTGATTTGCATTCTCAAATCTGTTGTGAAATGAGTCCCATAAGACTTCAGGGGGAGATGAAATTGACACATGTATTCCATATTTTGTATGAACATTAAAGGTTCCATTAACTTATGATTTGATGGATGATACTTCACATAATTAGATCCTTCCACTTTGACTACCCTTAGTTTTTAGGGATTTGATTGAGGCCCATTACTTGTGTTGGCCTTGTTTCTTGAATCTACAGAATCTTGTGCCTTTGCACAACCATTTGGTCCCAAGTTTGTAGATTGTTCAAGGTCGTGAGCCTAGCTTAAGACCTTTGCTTTGGTATTAGGTAAACCCATAGGGACAATAAGGAAATCATTGATATGCCTAGGGATGGCATATTTTCCATGATCTAAAGGTCTCGGGCAATATTCCTTTGAGGGTAGAAAGTCTTCCTTGGCCTTTCCATTGGAATCAATTAGAAAATAATTTGTAAAGATATTCCTTCCTCTAGTAGATTTGAAGAATTGTCTAGTAAGTCATCATACATCCCCATCACTTATGTGTTCCCATTCCCCTTTACAATATTGTATACTGGGACTTACATGTTACTAGGAACCTTTTCTCGCAATCGATATGTGATAATCTTTTATGTACTATATGAAATTTTATAGTTATACATTTTTTCCACCACACCATTATTGGGTGTTATTCTTTTTAAAATTGCACCAATAAGAAGATGATAAAGCCAAGTAAATAAGCATCGTTCATGTAACTACCTATAAATTAAATAAAACGAAATTGATGCCAATGAACTTGATGATTCTATTATTAATTAAATATTAGGTTCATACATTTCGTTTATCTTTCATGTGACACAATTTCACAAGATGACAATATATTGGAATGGGCGTAGTCTAAACGTTCTACATTTATTTACTTTTGTTGGCCATTATCACCCAAATCCAGTAAATCAATTATTGACGATATCACAACTTTACATTGTTTAAATCATGTTTTTGAGTGCATAAATCGATTCAACGCCCTAAAAAACCTCCAGGGCACCCGGAACATGTAATCTCAATCATTGAAATCTGCAATTCCATCTATCCTTCTTAATTTTTGATCGGATTTTAAACAAAACTCGTCGGAAAAAAATGGTCGAGAAAGGGTAAAAACATAGAATGTTTAGACTACATCGATTAAAATGATATAAAGTAAATAAATGGATAAACTCAATTTATTTCTCATTAAAATTCTTGCTCAAATTTGATAAAAAAATTCACTCAAATTT
>SNQJ01S0011666.1:348365-361438 GCA_010110895.2 Picea sitchensis | reverse complement strand
ACAGATCCAACTTAAGCACTTAGATATTCCTATGACCTCTCTCATTACATCGCCTAGTATTATATATATACTTTACAAAATAGGCCTAAACATGGGTAAACCCATGGGTTGACATCCCATACCCGTTACATAATCCCAAATCCAAAAAAGGACCCTAAAAGGGGCTGAGATCCCGCGATATTTGCTTCATCTTGCATGCCGCCTTCGACAAGCTGTCGAAGTCCCAAATTAGGTCAAACTTGACCAAGGATCTCCCAAAACTTGGTCAAGGGCCAACAAGCCCCCAACAATCACCTGTGACTCATCCCAAGTCACTCTAATTTGGATAATTCTACTTCAAAAGCCTTGAGCGTAGCTCAAGCTTCTTTTACTCATTTTTGTGCCTTGGCCTACTGTTCAACAAACTCTTGGATGAATGCGTCATTGAGAGGTCCTTCAACGTGTTGTTCAACTGTAGTGACAACCTACTCCAGTTCTACTCCTCGGCCTTCTACCTCTGTGAACAATTGGTAGGCCTTATCTTGTATAGGTTGAATCCTCTAAGTTACTTCCATAACTCTGCTCTGGATAGTGTGGATCTGTTGTTGGGTAGTGCATTGCTCTTAGGATCGCTTCATTCTTTCCACAACTGACAGGGGCTTCAGTTGTGCTTGTATCATTTCGCCTTGATACTCCGCCTCTTAGAGCTACAACTCTAGTGCCTTCAGTTCTTGATTCTCAGTGAGTTGGTTGTAGGTATGGTCACTGCGAACAGTGAGTTTCTTACATTCCATAGCAATGGATTTTTTCTCTCAATTTCACTTCGAGCAGTTGCTTCTCTTTGATCCCTTACATCCTGTGGGGTATCGGGTACTGCACGGAGCTCTAAGTATGCTATGTGTTGTGTAGCTGCTGGATAACTTATGTGAGTTGCTCTAATTGCTACAAGACTCGATCCTATGACTTTAGTTCTACGTCTGTCACAGAATGAAGTTCTCTACTGATCGCTTCTTTCACTTCAAGTTGCTCCGCGAGAAATTGTTATTTTCCTTGTTGTAGCTGTGCTTTTTCTTCATCAATTTTTTCTTGGAGAGCAATATTTTCCTGTTATGCATCTCGGCGCTACTCGAAAAGTAATCCTTGCACTTGCGTCAAAGCCTGGATGGCTTGTTATGTTTCCTGTTGTGCTTCTCGGAGGCTAGCTTCGATTGTCTCAGCTAGTCGGTGGAGTTGGGCTGGCTCATCTCCCAACTTTGGTTCTCCCGATGGCAGAGGCGTAGTGGAGACTACGCGGCTTGATTGAAGGGCTTGTTGTACCCCTTGGAGTTTGAATTCAATCCTATCATACATTTCTTCCTTCTTCTCTCCTTTTTTCTATGTTATATCTAGTGAAGCATCATTCAGGGCTGCTATGATGAAGTCAAAGTCGTTGGAGGTGAGGATAGTCTACATCTTGGTCATAGAGGCTTTCGATTTCTTCCAGGAAGAAGGTTTCAGGGGGGAAACCTTCCTCTTCTTTAAGGGGTCAACCTCGTCTCTGGGCAGTGTTATTTCGCTTTGTCTCTATTCAGTTTCTACTTCGTCACCACCCCCTCAGTCAGGTGACGTGGAAGAAGTCTTCACTGAGGTGCTACTTAAGATTTGGACCTCCTTAGTCTTCTTCTGTCTACTGGTTCTGGGTGTATTCTATTTTTTATGAGTGTCCTCTGGGCTGTCAATATCAGATATCTCTGCGGGGTTGGTAGGGATAAGGAGGTCATCGGACCATTCCTTGGTGATATCCTCAAGGTCTTCTTCTGTAAGTTTGTAATATGACTGGAGCTGATCTTGATGTTCATCTACTCGCGCTGTAATGTATATAAAGTGTCGATCTTCACTAAACTTCATTAGTGGTCAGAACCTTTGTAGGGTGTTCAAAGTCATGCGAGGCTCAACTTCGATGGCTCGCTTTAGCTGGAGGTAGTATGTATGAAACATAGTGTTCGACTGCCATTGTTTGTTCATATCAGTTGAATACCACAAGGTAGCGAACTTCACGGCAAGCGGTTCAAATGGATCTATGTCAAGGAAGGTCGGTCCTTCCGGCATCTCCCGGGAAATAAATGAAATGAGGAACAGGAGCCAGCTGAAATGAAATTCATAATCCTGATCCTGTGCTTCTTGGCAATCCAGCTCCAACTGGTTGACTAGGTACTTTGCCCAGTTCATCTGTAGGCCTTCCGCGCACTTCCCAACGAGGTCAACAACAAAGTAAGTGACCTGCGTAGGTTGGCTCTTCCTTACTAATTTTACAACTATTAGTTGGCATGCGAGGCACACTGTGCCACTCTGGATGGAAGCTACATTGTAGCCTCTTGTTCCCTTCTCAACATCACCATATGTATCCTTGATCTTCTATGCAAGTGCACGATCTGTGGCTTTTCCTGGATAAAATTTCTACAGGTCAGGTCCTTGCATAATCATTCCTATAATCTTGTGGATCAACATTGGATCAAATGTAATGCGACAGTATAGCCATAAGTATCTACCATGGTAACATGATAGTAGCAACTTGACACAGGTGTTGACTTCCTGGTGTCTTTCGAACTGTGGGATCTTCATGACATTCAATAGGGTGGACTACACGAGGTTCATCATCCATGACTGAGGGATGATCTTCGAGTTCTTCTCTTTAGTTTTGGTTAGGTACTTGTATGGGGAGAGCATACCATAGATCTTTCAATCTCCAAGGTTGAAGTCGTTGAACTTCAACGTTGTGATCTTGTCCTTCTCTATTCGAACTGCGCATATCCCCTTCGGGAGATGCGCAGTGACCATAGTGTACTCGAAGTCTCTTGGCACACAGTCACGATTCACCACGCCAACCAGAGGTGGGATGTAATCGAGCAATATGGATGGAATCAACTTCGCGTTTGCTAGGTCATCTTTATGCTTGGTTATCTTTTCTACTGATGGTCGGGATGGCTCTGATCCGTGAGTAATCGACAGAGAGGATTTTAGTCCTCTCGTCAATGATTCTTTTACACCTGTAGACATCGAGATGACTCGTTCATTCATGAGGTCAATCAAAACTTCTTTGATAACTCTCTCTACTGTGTTAAACTCGTCTGACATACACGCTCGGGGTTGGAAATCTTCAGGTTCGAGGAGTAACTTAGACACTGCAATAGGATAGAAGGCAATAGCGCAATGATCACTATATAAAATCAACAAGTCTGTGGGCTCAAATTCACTATTATCAAAAGTGTTCTCGGTGCATGGCGCGACAAGATAAATAGATAACTTGGCAATGGATTTCTTGAAACAGTCGAGAAGCCTTCATTAAATCTGTTCTATCCATTATGGCGCGGTCCAATGGTCTAGTGGCAAACCATAAATTCCTTTCTACCCATTTGGAGGATCGGCCAAATGGTTATATTGGTCCCAATGACTATATTGCTTCACCATGGCGAAGTGCCATGTGACACTACTCTATTATCCCGACAAATCTCCAATTTTGCATATTTTCCTTCTGTGAAGTTCCCTCTGGAACCTTTTGTAACTTGTCAATCTTAGCTCTCTTCTTACTAAGTTTTCTAGATTTTTTTCCAGTGAGCTTCGTCTCAGTATGCCTTTTCCATTCTTATTCTTATCTTCTTTTGCAATAGTTACTTTGCGCTGTTGAGATTCTTTCCTAAGATTTGAGGGTGATACTTCTTCCTTATCTGGAATAGGTACTTCAATCTTTTGTGGGTCTTCTAGTGTTCTTGCAACTTCAATATCTAGGTTTCTTGTGTTAAATAGATTCGATCTATTATTTTGTTCTTCAATTAAGTGTGCAATCCTTCTAGTCATGAAATCTTTTAACTCTTGCTTCTTCTGTGCTAAAACTTCTTTTTCTTCTTGCCTTCTAACCTGATTTATTTCAATCCAAGGTTTTCCTAGTAGCATGGTAAATGGGGCGTTGTTCTCAATAAATTTAATAATCTCAAAATCTTCCTCTGTCGAAGTTCCATTGGCATTCATAGATATTCGGGTGATATTTCCACATAGGTTTATCATCTTTCCTCTAAATAGACCTATTCCTCCCAATGAAGGAATCATAGCAGGCTTCCCTAAAAGTTCCCAAGTTCTTTTTGTCATGATATTCATCTGTGTTTCCTCATCTAGAACACAGTCAATGTCGAAGTCTCCTATTCTTGTTTCAAGGCATTCTTTTTCTTTGAATATCTCTTATAAATTGACATGTCGGTGGTCATTCAAGGTTTATTTTATCTGTAGCAATACTTTCTATGATTCTTTCTGGGGTTCTTCCATTTCAGGATCTGCCTTAGGGTTTTCTTGTCTCATGTTCATTCCTTCAAGCTTAGCAATCATTATAGGGAAATCCAATACTTCATGGTCCATATCTTTTCAACAAAGACAACTAGGTCTTCTCCCAGGGCATTCCTTAGCAAGATGTCCCGGTCTTTTGCAATTGTAACAGAGGGTTAGTCCTCTCTTTATTTTAAATGATTCCCATCTCTTTTTATGCTGCATGCTAGGGTCATAGTAGCTAACCTGTAAACATTTCTTTTTAGGGTCTTGCATCCACTTGTTAGTCCAAACATTCTTTCTATGCATAGGTATAACATAGCTTTCACTATTCTTATCAAATCTACGCATACCAAACCTTCTTTCATCTATTAGTGCCCTAGTTTTCAAGCTAGGATAGAATCTATCAAACATACCTAGATCCATACTTTAGAAACAAAAATTTTCACTTATCTTACTTCTACAGAGCACAAAGCTTTCAGATATAGAACTTTTCACTATTCTTACCTTTATCAGAGCACAGAGCTTACAGATCTTACCTCTTTTAATAAAACATTCTCACTTTTACCTTTCTCAGAGCACAAAACTTTCATATCTTACCTCTTTTCTTCATATCAGGATTATTTCTTTAGCACAGAAATTTATAAATCAAGTAAAATACTGCACACTAGAATGAAAGATCTATGCACAAATCTTTCACAGTTTTAGGTTGGATCTTTGCACAAAGCTTCTTCTTCCTTAGTTCCCAACAATCACAGTTTCAGTTTGGATCTTTGCACAAAGCTTCCTCTTCCTTAGTTCCCAACAATCACATTTTCAGTTGCAACGAAACCATTTTTTGGCACAGGGGCAGACCCAGGGTTCAATGCTACAACAACACACCAAAAAAACCCTAACTACCGGCACTTTTGGCAACACCTGCGAAGCAGATGAATTCTCACCCGAGGTAGAGGCAAGGGTGGTTGCAGGACTCAGGTATATGCAACCTTAGTTGGGACACATATTTGTGATTGTAATACTTAACAGAGCACTTAGCACCGACAGTTCATCAATATTTAACCATTATCCACTTCGCAAATAAAATAGAGCATCACATCATTCAGTCAGATATGATGTATCTAAGAACTTATCATAGAGAAGTAGGTTAGATATAGTAGATTCAAGCACCAAGCACATTCACATGGGTCAGATCTAACATCCATATACATCATTTATCACAAATCATAAACATATCTATCTATCTATATCAAAACACTTAGCAAGTAAAGACATGAACACATGAACACATTTCACAAAGCAGAGAAACACAACATATACGTGGTTCACCCCCACCCTGGGGCTACGTCCACCAACTCTTATTCTTTATAAGCTTCTTCAATAGGTTACATGCACATAGCCTCAAAACCTTACTCTACATAGGACAGGAGATTTGCATAGCTCTCTAGATATTCCTTCCCCAAGTATATCTAAGCACACAGTCTTCCACAACCTCTTACAGTGAATTGCACTTAGCTCTACAAGTCTCACATAGTATGCACAGAGCAGTTACAATATTTATCACACAGATCCAACTTAAGCACTTAGTTATTCCTATGAGCTCTCTCATTACATCGCCTAGTCTTCTATATATACTTTACAAAATAGGCCTAAACATGGGTAAACCCATGGGTCGACATCCCATACCCATTACATAATCCCAAATCCCAAAAAGGGGTCGAGATACCACAATCTCTGCTTTGTCTTGCGCTCCGCCTTGGACAAGCTGTCGAAGTCCCAAATTAGGTCAAACTTGACCAAGGATCTCCCAAAACTTGGTCAAGGGCCAACAACATCCACATAGGGTTATCAGCTTTCCTCTGAATAATCCTATTCTTCCTAATGAAGGAATCATAGCAGGATCCCCTAGAAGTTCCCAAGTTCTTTATGTCATGATATTCACCTATGTTTCCTCATCCATAACACAGTCAATGTCGAAGTCTCCTGTTCTTGTTTCAATGCACTCTTTTTCTTTGAAGATCTCTGATAAGTTGATATGTTGGTGGTCATTCAGGGTTTCTGTCATCTGTAGCAATACTTTTTCTAATTCTTTTTGGGGTTCTACCATAATCTCAGTTGCTTGAACTTTCTCATGGTCTTCTAGTCTCATATTCATCCTTTCAACCTTACCAATCATTCTAGGGCAATCCAATACTTCATGGTCCATAGCTTTGCAGCAGAGGCAACTGGGTCTTTTTTCAGGGCATTCCTTAGCTAGATGTCCCAATCTTTTACAACTGTAACAAAGGGTTAATCCCCTCTTTCTCTTAAATGATCCCTAGCCTTTCCTGTACTGCGCACTAGGATCATGGTAGCCAACCTGCAAAAAATTATTTCTAGGATCATGCATCCATTTGTTAGTCCAAAAATTCTCTCTATGCATAGGTATAACATATCTTTCACTATTCTTATCAGATCTACTCATATCAAATCTTCTTTCTTCTATCAGTTCCCTAGTTTTCAAGCTAGTACAAATCTTATCAAACATACCTAGATCCATACTTTAGAAACAAAAATTTCCACTAGTCTTGTCTTCAGCAGATCACAAAGCTTCAAGATCTAAAACTTTTCACTATTCTTACCTCTCTCAGAGCACAAAGCGTTCAGATCTTACCTCTTTTCTTCAGATCGGATGTCTTTTCTTAGCACAGAGCTTCACAGATCGAGTAGAATATTGCGCACTAGAGAGACAGATCTACGCACAGAGCTTTCATAATTTTAGGTTAGATCTTCACACAAATATTCTTCTTCCTCATTTCCCAGCAATCATAGTTTCAGGTCCCAACAACGAAACCATTTGTTGGCACAGGGGAAACCCCAAGGTTCAACGCTACAACAACGCACCAACAAAACCCTAACTACCGACCCTTTCGAAAAGACCTGTGAAGCATATGAATTCTCACCCGAGGTAGAGGCAGGGGTGGTTGCAGAACTCAGATGTCAGCAACCTTAGCTGGCACACAAATATGTGATTCTAACACTTAATAGAGCACTCAATAGTTATCATTCATCAATATCCAGTCTTAGTTACAGCACAGTTAAACCCTTATTACAGAGTATCACAATATTCATTCAGATCTAAGGTATTTAAGCACTAAGCATACGTACATAAGTCAGATCTAACATCCATCCATATTATTAAGCACTAAGCATCAAAAAATCATTCATCTATATTAAATCACTAAGCAAATAAACACATCAATACATCGCACAAAGCATAGAAACACAGCATGTACGTGGTTCACCCCCACCCTGGGGCTACGTCCACCAACTCTTCTCTTCTTTATTATCTTTGGTCAAGCTTCTTACAGGCACATAGCATCCAAGTTCTACTCCGCAGAAGACAAGAGATATGCGCGCACTCCGCCAGATCCTCCTTCTTCTAGCTAGGGTATAGAACAAAGCCCTCACACGGTCTCTTACAATTACTTGCACTATCCTTGCAAGCCTCACACAGTATGCACAAATCTCTTACAACTCTTGATCACATAGATTCATCTCTAGCACTTAGCACGCTGGCCTACTAAGTCTCTTCCGCCCTTTTTCCCCTCTTCTTACATCACTTAGATACTTATTTATACATTACAAAATAGGCCTAAACATGGGTAAACCCATGGGTCGACATCCCATACCCATTACATAATATCAAATCCCAAAAAGGGCCCTAAAAGGGGCCGAGATCCTGCAATCTCCACTTCATCTTGCACTCCGCCTTCGACAGCCTGTCGAAGTCCCAAAATTAGGTCAAACATGACCAAGAATCCTCAAAACTTGGTCAAGGGCCAACAATAAGTGAATCATTCATCTCCTCTATTATCGACTTTCAGAAAAAGCTTTATAACTTTTAGAATTTCATGAATGGGGCACCCAACCAGTTCTTTAAAAAGGTTTGAAAAGAATCCTTTTCCTGCTTCAACTTTTCCCTCAAAGGAAGAATCTATCCTTCCATATTGATCCTTAATGTCTTGGATAGTGTTGACTAACTTTCGATATCTTGAATATTTGTGAAAAAAAATTGTGTTGTTATCTCCCTCCTTTAACCATGTCTCTATGCTCTTCAAGTGCCATTTGATTTCTTCTTTTGTTAATAAATCCTACTCATTTTTCATTAACTCGCATAATGTTAATTATTCTTCACTTTTCAAGGAGCCTACTTTCCTGTTAATAAAAAATGATCCTATATTTTCTTCCACCTCCTTGTGATGAACATGGGATTTTTTATTAAAGGTTTTTTCACAGGAATAGGTGGCTTTTTTTATATTTTCTAGGTTCGCAGAAAATTGTTGCATGTAATATCATCCATCATATTCGGTTGATGGAATCCACATTGACAAAAATAGACATTTTTATTCCTCCTCCAAAAGACACAAGTGGTTAACCTTCATCGGAGAATGAAGCCTAGAACCTTTTTTGTTGATTTCCAATAAAATTGGCATGTGATCAGAGATTCCCTCAACTACCACTCTAGATTTTTAAAACCACAATTTGTCAATCATCTCCTCTGAGATAAGAAACCTATCCAGTATTTTAGCTACCACCTCCTTATCTTTTCTTATGTTTCTCCATGTATGAGACAGTTTTGAGGGATCCATATATATCAAATGATTCTTTTCTAGCTAGTGAGAAAAGAAATTTACTTGGGTTTCTAAGTGGAGGGAAGCACCCCAAACATCTCTTAAAGAGAGGGTAAAATTTATTTCACCTCCCAAGATGATCTTTGGAAAATTCATAAAACCTGACTCACTTACCCCATCACAAAATTGAATTCGATCAACGTATGACCCATAAACATTGATGAATTTGAAAGAACAATTTAGGAACAAGTATTCCAAATCAACCACTATTAAAGAGGGAAACTGAGTGGTTGAAAGGGCTCAAAAATATGGTCTCTAGGAAGATAGAAGACCCCCAGAGAGACCCATAGATTCAATAGAAAAAAAAATACATTCTTTTAACCAACTTCAAAAATATTCCATCACTTTTTCTTCTCTACACGTAGTTTCCTGAATCATGGTAAAAGTTGACATGCAAGCCTAAACCAACCCTTTTAAGGTGAGGAATTTTGGGGTTCTCCCAACCCCCGAGCATTAAAGGAGAGAACAATTATTTTGAAATCTTAGCATGGGCCTTCCCCACTCTAAGGGACAAAACAATAGTAGATTTTTTATCACTTCTTGTTTCTTCCTTCACATTAATTTGAGCTATAAAAATCAACTTTTCCTTCTCACATGACCAACTAGACCTTTATCCATGGTCAAACCCCTTACGAGCTCCATATTGAAACATATTTTAACCTTTGATCGTAATAGGTAGTCATATTTTAGGGAAGACTTGGGACTATGGATTTTTTCTTAACCTTTAGAAGGGATGGAAAGCAACAAAGGGTTAACTTTGGAAAGGAGGACTCCCCCAAAAGAGGGGAGAAGGAAGGAACAAACCTTCTAACAGAGCTAATATCCTTCATAGAGGGAGAAAAAAAAACCCTGCAACCCAAAGGCTTTGAGGAGAAAGTGAAATAACCTTTGGGATAGGGTCGAAGAGAATGGGAATAAAGCCCTCTGGTGGGACCTATTTGACTTCATGAGCATGAAAATAAATATCAATGGGAATATTCTTACCAGAATTATGTTCCTGAAGAGTTGGGGGTAGGACACCTAGATCCTCCCAATGAGAATACTTTGAGTCGCTTAGAGATCCACATGACTTTTCCACCACCTTTTCTTGAGCACCCTCCAACGACACCAATTTTTTCTTCCATTTTTTTTGAAAGGGAGGAAAATGTGAGGTTGCACACCTACATTGGGACTAAAGGTGTCTGACCTCATGGCACTTAAAGCATTGAAATGGGACTCACCAGTAGTCGATTTTCTGCATCCAAAAGAAACCTCCCCGCACCAATTCTATCTCATCAATTGATCCCTCTTTTAACTCCACTTCAATTTGGACCCATGCCCATGTTCTATCCATTTTTTATTCCCAACATGATTCACAATTGAGGAATTTCTCAATTTTATTCTCAATCGAGACAAGAATAGATTCCTGCCAAAAGACCAACGTGAGTTTCAGTAGAATCACCCAAACTTTCAATGAAGGGAGTAAATCCTATGTTGGATCAAATGACATCACCTATTCTTTCAGAACTAGTCTAGAGGGTCCCTATCCCCACACCCTGCTAAAAATTTTCGACATATCCTCCTTATTTTTGAATTTAAAACATATCCACCCCTGGGATAGGGTGTGAAATTATGGGGTATACCCCAACAACAACATCTCGTTTTCATCTAACCAGGCTTTCAACGATGGTGAAGAGATATATTTTCTGCAGAATCTTCCAATGGTCGTTCAACCCAAAATCTTTGGGTTGGCCTCCACCTCTACATCCACTCCCACCACCATTTTTCTCCTTTCTTTTTTCACCTTCCAACACTTAGTATTTATTTTCTTCCTCTGCAACAAATTCCCAGATAGATTAACTGAACTTCTTTTGGAAGAGTCACCAAAATTACACTCCATTGACGACGAGCACAATGCATGCACCAGAGATGAATGAGTTAGATATGGGGATCCCATTGAAGCCTTGTTTCTCCTTGAAACATGTGGATTAGATTTCGATGAATGAAAATTAAATCTCCCACCTCCTCTTTTTGATAGCTCATTTGACGCGGAAATATTTGTTTCTAAATCGTGGGCCCCTAGATAAATTGACGAGATCAATCTTTCCAATTCAATTTCCCTTTTGATCCTCTACATCCTAATGAATTCCTATTCATAGAGGAATATCTCCTCGAAACCCAAGACATCGTCATTGAAATCCACTATGCCAGCATCCATACAAATTTTCCTCTCTACCTCCAATCGGATTGAATAACTCATGTACAACTCCCAACGCTACACCACTTGTTCTCCACTTTCTGGAATCTACCACCTTCTAGCTCTTGTTTCCATTGGTTTCCCCTACACCCCTTCACCGCCGATCAAAATCCACTATCCCTTCACCACGGGACTTGGAAACACCATCTTTCCTCCTCACTGACTTCGATGGTGAAGATCCACCATTCAAAAACCCTTATGGTCTTAGTTTCAATGATAGATATTTATTGGATACATGAATACTTATATCATATTTTATGAATAGCTATTTATTTAAAATGTATATATATATATCTGCATGCAAATTTTTATTGAATCAATTCCTTAGAATCAATAATTAATTTCTCTTCCTGTGTTTGATTAAAAGAAATTTGCTCCTAGATATATAGGATATATATTAGTTAGATATAGTATTAATTATTTCTATTATATATGATATATTTTAAATCCTTATATTAAATACTTTCGATCAGATCTATATTACATTGTATCCAACCCTTTTTGGTGGCAATCGGTCCCACATACCAGTTGAGATTGCTACCTCAAACGAGAGTGAGTCTAATTGGGACTTTTCATTGGATAATCCTCCCTTGTTGGTGGTGGTGGAATTTTTCCGACCATCAAAACTTAGTTACAAAAATCATGTAACTAAAATTATCAATTTAATAATGATAAGATATTTATTGTACCAACTCAACAAACCAAATATAAGTACCAAATTTTTAATAAAAACATCTATAAAAATATTCATAAATAAATACAAGCTATCACTACCCAACAAACTAAATCTAGTGATTTGAAGAGTGTTACATCCTCTACTTCCTTGTGTTTTCCAATTGAAAGAGTGCTAATTGGTTTCCACTTAACCATACTTGGGGAAAAATTATTTCCCTAAGACCCCAAGTAGTGTGGTATCACAACCAAGATATAGTAAAGAATTCAACAACAAAATTTGTTTTAATGGTGTTTTTTCCACCCATTAAACTTGTCATGCAATCAAAGAACCTCTGACAAGGGAATTTGTATCACAACATAACTCAACTACCTTCCAAATTCAACTAACTAATTTATTCTACTTTCAAAACATTCTCATAGAATTCTAGCAACATATCCTTACGGTTATGCTTGTCCTTCCAAATATCCATGGAGAGCCCTTGTATTTATAATCTCTAAGAGGCCTACCATCTCATCCTTATGCAAAATAATAATTCTATAATCTCATACTTCCTAGTTTTTCACCCCTTAGATGGAACTCCCACCATTTTCCTATTTTTCATAATTCCATAATTAGGTAAATAATAACCCCCCTTATGTATAATTTTAAAGGATTTTCTCCATTATTTATTTTCACATAATAAATAATTATATATTTTTATCAAAATACTAGTATTTCAATTTTCTCTTTACAAGAGGGTAATTTTCCTAATAACTAATACCATCATGGGGTTACTTAATGTTATCTCAAATTAGCTCAAAATCTAGAAGTTTAGCCACTAAGAGTTAAGAATTTACACCTAACTATGTGCCTCGATCATAATTGTGAGGCATGTCACCTCCCACAATGAAAGTACTCAAAGTAGGTATGTCACCTCTACTTCTATATATATAGTTATACTACTATATATGACTTCCACATCCCACATATATGACTTCCACATCCCACATATATATGACTTACATCGGCCTGTGGTATGACTAGGTAAACCCGTCGGAGTACTGAACAAGATTGCTGGCAATGGGGCATTCTACCTAGGGAGGATGGTAATCTAACAAAAAAATAAATAATAAATTTTAACTTGTCCTGATGTACGACATTACTTGCAGACAAAGCTGACATGAAGTATGTGTGGTTAAGCTAAGGTTAATGAACTCCATAAACTTGCCATTGGGAAATA
>SNQJ01S0011666.1:316736-330697 GCA_010110895.2 Picea sitchensis | reverse complement strand
TCAGTAATCCAACACTCTGGTGATAATCCCAAGGACAATGTGCATTAGCAGTGATGATCCCAATGTTGCATGGTGATGGAACCAATGTGGCATCAAGACTCCATTCAATCGATCCAACTAAAGTGTGAATTGAAGAGAATATTTCCCTAGAATGTAGGAAAAGGAATATTCTCCCTAAAATGTAGGAGACTCGATAATGACTAATAAACATAGAGAAAACCTTAGGAAAAAAAAACTAGGTGTTTTTGAAGTAACTCCAACAGTATATAAGAAAAACCCAACACAGGTGTTACGAGGAAAATATTTATTTCAAGGGATAAACCACAACAAATGGAACGACACCCAGAAATCAACTCTAAACTCAAGTATGCTAGATAAATGGAAATTCTAACAAGAGAAGGCTAAGTGCCTACCTCATTCGATTGTGCGAAGAAGAACTCGTCTGATCTCATGACCGAAAGATTGATGCCTTTGATTTGTCCTCAACAATCAAGATACAAGCATATAGAAATTATATAGAAAGTTATCATATAAAATAGCATAATCCATTAAGATATATAACAAATATGTCCATGGAAAGTAATGTAAATATTTGCAACATATAATTGGAAGATAAAGAGTTTTTCTATTAATGTAATCAATAGAAGTACATAGGTGACAAACTTTTGTAACGGAACATATCGGAACCGAGAAACTAAGTCCCTACCGTTGGGCCTTCACCACTTCAATCCTCCACAAAGGCAAGCTCACAAGTAGTAGGATTCAATTAGGTTCTCCATCTAAAGATAGGAAGAGATTGGGGGTTGAACACAAAGAGTTTAGACTTTCAAGGACAAAAGGATGCAGACTCAATATGAAGTGAAATTTATCCAGAGTGTCTTTCTATCAATGGTGTGTGTTCAAAGGCTTGTATATGGCTCAATTTATAGCCTCCAAATGGAATTGAAGGGTCAGGTCGGAGCGTTTCCAATATATGGAATGTCAAGGATCATGGATCTCACGACATGGCATGGAAACCCAACATATTTTTAATTTTTGAGCACAAACCCCAATGTACGCGGACTTTAATGGAGCAACCTACGTATACGCGAGTTGTCTAACTGTGGCTCGCGTATATAGAAAAACATTTGTATTTTTAGCTCTGGAGTGAGCAAAAAAGGGGAATTTAAGTCTGCAGAGGGAAATGTAAGACCATCAAATCAAGATGCATGGAGTGTGGGAAACATTTCTATAATATATGCCCCCTAATGTGTGAGGTCAGAGAAGCAAATGCGATGGTTGAAATACATTATAATTCCTAGAAGTGGAGTAATGAGAACCCAGCTGAAAAAACTAATTACTCATGAGAATATTAAAATTTATCTTGACTCTATACACATGCTTTTCGAACTGAATTACACTACAGATCCATGTGGATATATATCAAAAAACTATTCATGGTCGTTAATACAATGGAGTACAATTTGATCTTCCATGATCATTGAAGTCATATAGGTATTGGTCTGATGAAGGACACCAGTAGATATGAAATATGCTACTATGAACTGGAGATATTCTACATTATCCACCAAAGGTGAAAGTCTACATCATGTGAATAAAGGGGGTTGAAGTCAAACACAATGAGACTTCATTTTATTACCAGTCATTAAGGTATACTGTCAACAAACGTGAGACAACCCACCAACAATGAACATAGGTGTCAAGGCATCGCGTACATTCAACAAGTGTAAATAAGGGTGTTGATGTCTAACACTTGAATAATCCACTGATCAAGAGACATTAATGTATTCCCTATTGTCGATGGAGGGAGAACCTGGCACTGATGATTGCAAGCCTCTAGGTACTAATATAAATCTAGATCTCGATTCTAGAATAGATGAGTTCAAGTCGATGGAAGGAGACATGTTGAAAGAAGAGAATTAAGGTATCTCTCATCACCCAACGCAAGGCGAAAGGCAATATCTTGATGATTAGGAAGAGCTCGGACGAATACAATGTTCAAGAACCAACCACCATGTGCATCTCTCGCATTCACCAAATGAAAGTAGTACACAAAAGAGACCCCTTGACTATCATCCAATGATGAAAGCTGCTAACAAAGGTGAGGAAACCACCAATAAGAAACTCCATAGTCAACGACTAATGGAGAGATGTCAATTGTTGGGTTCAATTCCACCTACCAATGATTAAAGTAGGTCGAGGGTGCAAGGTAGGACAACATCTTCATGTGATTCTGAGGTTCACTTGTAATGGGATGGACAACATACAAAGTCAAGGAGTTTTGAGGAATGTCTGACACAGTCTTAGACATCCTTTGAACAAGAGCATGAGACAGAGGAATAACTCATGCAGCATAGACTTAACACTAATTATTGACAAAAGTTTGTGACACATGAGGCATCAACAAACTCTCCATAGGGACTGGAAGAGTATCCAGTCAGAGGAGTATACTCTAAGTAACGAGGTCAGCTTCCTAAGGTCATGATAAACCCAAACCTTGGATGAAATGGAATCGAGAATTTGTGCATTGTTCAAAGGCGACACTATTGTTGCCGATAGGAGTTAATATTCTTTTCCTGCATGTCTTTTTTTGTTTTTTCATAGGAAAATAAATTCTATTATACATGAGATGAAATGAGTGTCGTGAGTAAGAAACTACTTCCAAGCAGCGAAACATACCTATGCTCAATGCAGGGAAGTGCATGCGGGACATCGGCACACAGGGAGATGTTTCCTCTATGGATAAAGGGATGTCAAGTTACAAAGGATATATAGAAGTCACTGCTTGGCTAATGTTGAGAATTGTTGGGGGAAAATGGCTTATAATGAGAAAGCATGAGTCGGCATTAGGCTCAACAATGCAAGAAGGATAATAGGATGCAATTACAACTTAACTCAAAAATGTCATTTTTCATAGATTTTGTCCCCTAAGCCCGAAAAAGTATAAAATAATACCTAGGAGAACTCTTCTAGCCAATGGTGACTAGAGTATTCATTTTTCGTTAGTATATTTGGTCCATAAAAGGCTTAAACTTATACCAAAATATACTTCCTTTCAAATCCATTTAACGAGTGTGAAAGACAATTTCACTCGACAATTTTTTCATTTTTTCGAGAGTTGGAAAAGAGCTTAACCCAGACTCGGAGAGAGTCCCATAAGTAGTGGTCAGAATTGGATTGAGTAAGACCAATGAGGTTTGAAATCAATCTCATATCGGGACTCTAAGGGACTCCCAGACCTATGGAGTAATTACTGCATGGGTGCTAAAATGCAAAGGGGAGCTAAGCTAGGACACCCATAGAAGGTAGGCTCTACCACATGAATTACAACACTTCTACACAACAGAGAAGGTTTTGTGTCGCAACTCAATGGAGTCAATCCTAAGGAAAAATGATACAAGAAATGGATAATGCAAAAATACATGGAGGGGAAAATCTAACCTATATGCCAATTTTGAGATCATGACCTGTCAGAACGGATCGACATAAAGGAACATACCAAAGAAAATGTCTCCAAAGTTCTTTATATAATACCAAAAACACTAACCCAGAAGTTAATAATTCTAATATAGAAACCTCTGATAAAACATGTGTTAAGGGATATGGAACTTGAAAATAAGAAAAAATAAAATTACAATGTGTATAGAGGACCGCACAGCCTTGCGGCTTATGCATAGTAGTTCTCCAGGTAGGGCCCATTTCTAGTCCCAAGCGAAGGGATTTTTTAGTAATCAACTTGTAAAGATTCTAGTTCAAGAAGAGGTCGAAAATCCAAAATCATCGCTTCAAGGATAGCCTCATCTGAAGGAAACTCAACATCCGTGAAACCGGGGCTCGATGGCTCACAAATACCAAGGCTTGAGGTCTCAAAAACAACAAGATCATACTCAATAGGAAATGTCGGATTACTCGGGCTAATAGGGGGAGGCCAAGGATCCCACGCAGGTCTTATGTCGAAAGACAGCAGCTTACTAGTCTTTGACACAAGCTTGGGAGGACCCAAAACTTGCCAAGCTGAGGAGGATAAAACACTTCCAAAGGATCCTTCATCTACAATATATTAACTAACACCTATTTTATTAACTCCAACCATTACCTAGAAGGGTGTAGAAGAAGGAAGGTGAGGCTCTACAAGATCATTCCAATAAAAGGAAACCATCCTAGGACTTGGAGGGAGCATACTCAAAGAGAGTGGAATGCTCCCTTGTTTAGAAGGTACAGAACTGGAAATTCTAAGGACATGGTCGAAAGACGCATCACCACCAAAAACAAGAGTGGGATTGGTCAAATATTGTATCAGCAATGTCACTTCCTTAGACTTGTCACTCTCCAAGAGAAGAGTGGGATGGGCGAAATATTGCATCGGCACAACTACTTCCTCAACTGCTAGTTGAATAGGATGTGAGACAACATGGTCAAGAGATGCATCTCCCCCCAAACAAGAGTGGTGTCGGTCGAATATTGCATCAGTATGACCGCTTCATCAACCAAAGATGGATTAGATTGTTGGGAAACTGAAGATGACTCAGAGCCTGAAGAGCCATCAAACAAGGACCGTGCTTCTTGTACCACCGCAATAGTAGGGAAAAAACAAGTTAGGTGATCTCCTTTACAAATTATACAAAGGAACTTGGGCTTATGTCCTATACGTCTAGGATTCTCAATCGTATCAATGCCCCCAACATGACTTGCAAAGGTTGGCAAGATGCTCCCAGCATGACTTGCAGTGGCTAGTAGTTGATCTCCAACATGAATTGTAGAGGTTGGTGATGTTTGTGTAGTGTGACTAGAAACGACTAGAGTTGTGCCCCCAGCATGACTTGCAACAGATAGTTGCAGGTCTTCAACATGACTTGCAACAGTTGTTGACCTATCTTCAACATGACTAGCAGAGATTGGTGATATGAAAGGTTGTGAAGGTCTCATCCCAGATGGGAACACTTGCGAGGAGAAAGTGATATGATACAGATTATCCATGTGAGTATATCCATTTCCCCCTGACAAAGGAACTTTGTGTAGGGGGTTTCTCATGTTATAAAATTGAGCCCACCTTGATGTAGTATCATAGTTTGGAGGAAAATTTTCCATAAGAGAAGCATTCACGGGAAAAGGAATTGTGGACGACGGATAGACGAATGGGATATATGAAGTAGAAACATTGCCCATATGTCCATTCCATGCTTGAAAATTAGAGCTAAGATTGGGTCCGGAGGGAGGAGGATTCCAACCCCCGGTCATAGAAAATGATTGAGGCATAAGCCCCCCATGAAACAGGAAATGATTATAAGGAGACAACATGCCCCCCGACCCAGAACGAGCATCGTCATTGGGTGTCAAAAAGGAGGACGACATGTGAAAATTCATATTTAGCATACCAAAAGAAAAAGGATTAGAGGCCAGAGGCATCTATTGAGTACTATAACAAGGAATATCTGTGAAAAAGGTGCAAGGGGGAACGGATATCGATGGTGACGAAGTCATACCATTCAAAAATATAAAAGAATACATCCCCATGGACTCAGTTGAGACCATGAACTAGGTAGCGCTAACTAATGGAGTCATGGGAGTTCCACCAACCATAGCGGAGATGGGATTCAAAACAGTACTCAAAATGGGATGATCATGAGCCTAATCAGTGGAGATGATCGTACCACATTTATTAATTATACGCCTTTTAGGAGGTGTCTTGGTATCAAACCAAACTGTGGTAATTAATTCAAAAGATGGCAAGACTGGCGGGGAGTCTAGTCTCACTCCACGATAACTCAAAACTCGTGATGCAAAGAAAAATCCTCAGGCCAACTAATATACAAAGAGCACACTCCTAAATAAATATAGAAGCCAAATGCATGCAAACAAGAGAGAATGGCTAAAAGGGACCTCCAAAAATAAAGAAGGTATGTCTCTCCCAGGAGGGGATGAGACTCTCGAACAATAGAATGGAGGTAACATAATCAATTATAAGGACCCTCGTAGGCTTCACAGCATAGTCGGTCATATTCCTCTGGAGAGAAAATCCTCTATAAAATATGTTTGTTGTCTAATCCCTATCCGACTGAGGGTACCTACAGAATAACCCCTACAAGCAACCCATGTGGATACCTAGGTCAAGCAACTAAATTCACTATGGTATAACCAATGCTCAGGCAAACAGTCCCAACTCCATTCCACCGTATGGGTAGGGTAGAAAATCCTGAAATCTTGAAAGCATCGCCTCACAAAAAGGTAAAGGCACTAGATAAACCCCTAGATACGAATAGAACCCCAGAAATATCTCTAATTCTAGGAAGGTATTAGAGGGTTATCTGTGCAACCAACTTCGCACGACCTTGTGCTTAACTCTGGTGTGAGCATAGCCTCCTGAGGACACCAATTACACAATGTGTTTCATGACTCTCTAGTCAGACACATACATTAAGTTTTATAGCCTTGGATAATTTTACTGACAAAATCCTATTTCAAGGACCTAGGTCCTACCCTTGTTTGTGTACCCTGAAAAATAAAATCGTTTCTAATCAATTTTAATTATTCACCATTAATTTTAATGGCTTTTGCTTACTCAAGAGGTGCAATCATGAAACCGATGGTATGATGACTTGAAATAAAAAAAAGAAAATATAAAAACATTGCTAATGATTAGTCTTGATTTTCCAAAGATATGGTATGCTTCTAAATGTTGTTTATACGAAATCAATCTCTGTAATTTCAATGAAGTGCAATCTTTTCTAACATGCCAAAACTAAAGTAATGCAGCCAAAAGTGAAAAAGCTCTAGATACAATGCAAAAAGAAAAATATATTTATATTTTCAATATAATGGAATGAAAATGCAAGGACTGAATAAACAACCTCCAAGCAGACCATATTTCAAACACAAAGAGACAAGCCAAGTAGGACACTAAGAAGTGACTACCCAGACCAGAATGCAAGGACAACAAAACGAGAAAAATGACACGAAATTAGTTTGGCCAAAATATCCACCAATAACGCGGTTTCCTATCACTCTATAGGCACTCAACAGTCAAGACATGGACCCAAAAATAAGTCTCAGCAACCAGCAAAACTCACCCAGAAAACACTAAACTCAGCCAAACAGAGTCAGAAAATAGTGTACGTGATTGTTCAGGTGTTACAACATTTTTTTCCTCACTCCATGCAACTTGCTTGGATGGCCTTCAATTTCCCTCCGTAGACTTGAAGTCCTCATTTTTTTTCACTCCAAAGCCAAAAATACACATTTGTATACATACACACACCCTATCAGTTATACAACAAGCGTATACATAGGTGTCTCCACTACAGCCCACGTACATCGGATTTGGTGCTCAAAAATTTAAAAATTATGTCGGTTTTCCATGCCATGTCATGAGATCCATGATCCTTGACCTTCCATATACTGGAAATGCTCCAACTTGTCCCTTCAGTTCAATTTGGAGGCTATAAATTCAGCCATTCCAAGCCTAATCGACAATTAAACTTTGAGATCAAAGACATTATGGAGAAATTTCACTTCATATTGAGTCTACATCCCTTTGTCCTTGAAAGTCTAAACTTATTATTTTCAACCCCCAAGCTCTTCCTACTTTGTGATGGATAACCTCGTTGACTCCTATATATGATATTTACTTTGTGGAGGATTGAATTGGTGGAGGCCCAGATGGAGGGACATAGTTTCCTGGTTCTAAGATGTGTTGTTACAGAAGTTTGTCACCTATGTACTTCCGGTGATTATTTTAATAGAAATACTCATTTCTCGTCCAATTGATATCTTGCAAATATTTTAATTACTATTCCATGGCCTTGTTTTTCATGTATGTTAATGGATTATGATAATTTATATGCTAGCATCCTATACTATTACCATCTGATTGTGTATCGTGGTTGTTGAGGACAAGTTCCAGGTATAAAGCTTTGATTCACGTGCTCAACGATGGTCTTCTTTGAATGTCCAGACGAAGTAGGATTTTAGCCTTGTCTTGTTCGCATTTCAGTTATATATCATACTTGAGATTAGAGTTTATTTTTGGGTTTCATTCCGTCTGTTTTGGTTTACCCCTAGCCATAGAGATATTTTCATTGTAACAGAATTGGCGACTCCACTGGGGAGATCTCTTTTTTTGGGGTGTTGAGTGTTTTTCTCCTTGATTTGCTCTCTGTTTGCTTGAGTTTCCTTGTTTCCTATTGCTTGAAAGCCTATATTTTTCCTTTCATCTGAGTTTCTTGGCTTAACCCTTGTCATGGCAGTGTTTTGCTTGGTATACGTGTTTTTTCCCTTGACAGACGCATACATACGCAAGTTGTTTTCCTTTAGGGAGCGTATATACACGCTTGTTGCTCAAACAGACACGTACATCATCTCCTAAGTCTTGTTGGCTGAGTTTGGTGTTTGTTGGGTGAGTTGTTTTAGTTGTTGAGTCTTCTTGGGTCCCTATCCTGACTGTTAAGTGCCTACAGAGTGATGGGAATCCTTCTTATTGTTGAATTTTTGGGCAAACTTCTTTCTTGTCATATTTTTCATTGGTTGTCCTTGCATATTGGTCTAAGTAGTCGCTTCTTGGTATCATGCTTGGCTTGTATCTTTTTGCTTGCAGTAGGGCCTTCCTGTGAGTTTGTTATTCAATCCTTGCATTTTCTTTTATTTATATTGAAAATACAAAAATGTTTGCTTACTTGCATTTTACTTATGGCATTTTCACTTTTGATTACTTTGCATTGATTTTGACACATTTGGAAAGATTACACTTCATTGAAATTGTAGATATTGCATTGGAAAAATTGCATTTAGAAGCATACCATCTCTTTGAAATTCAAGACTAGTACTTAGCAGTGTTTTTATATTTGCTTCTTTTTATATGTTGACTCGTAATACCATCAGTTTCACGACCGCACCTCTTGAGTAAGCAGAAGCCATTAAAATTAACGTTGATTAATTAAAATTGATTAGAAACGATTTTATTTTTCAGGGTATACAAACAAGTATAGGGCTTAGGGCCTTGGAATAGGATTTTGTGAGTAAACTTCTCCAAGGCTATTAAACTCAATGTATGTATCTGACCAGGGAGTGGTGAAACCCATTGTGTAATCGGTCACATCAGGAAGCTCTGCTCACACCGAAGTTAACCATGAGGTCGCGCAAAGTTGATTGCAGAGATAGATCTCTAATACCTTCCTAGCTTCAGAGATATTTATGGGGTTTTATTCGTATATGGGGGTCTCACTAGTGCATTTACCTCCGTGAGAGGCGGTTCTTTCGATATTTCAGTGTTTTCTACCCTACCTATACGGTGGACTGAACTTGTGATTGCTCGCCTGCACATTGGTTATATCATGGTGATTCTAGTTGCTTAACATAGGTAGCCACATAGGTTACTTGTAGGGGTTATTTTGTAGGTACCCTAAGTTAGATAAGGGTCGGACAACACACATCCTTTATGCAGGATTACCTCTCTGGGGGGATCTAACCGAATACTCTATTAAGCCCACAAGGGTCCTTATAATTGATTTTGATGCCTCCACTCTATTGAAGGGAGCCTTGAGCCCCCCTTAGGCGAGGCATACCTACTTTAGTTCGGGAGGCCCCTTTCAGCCACTATATCATGTTTGTGTGCATTGGCCTTTTTTCTTTATTTTGGTGTGCTCTCTGATTATTAGTTGGCCTTAGGATTATGTTTTATATCTCGAGTTCTAAGTCATCGTGGAGAAAGACGAGCTTCCTCGTCGGACTCTTCGTATGTCTAAGTTACCACCGCGTCTTTATCATTTACCAAAGTCGCCTTTTAAAATGTGTAGAGTTAATAGGTGTCGTACATATATCTCCACTTCCCAGACTTGTGATCATCCAACTATGAGTACTAAGTCACACATGAACATCTTGGGAATTCCTTCGACTCCCTTCTCTTCTATGATTAGTGGGATCCCCTCGACTCCCTCATCCTCAATGATGTGGGTGTCGGAGGATCCCTCATCTAGTGTTACCCAACCTGTGAGCTCTACTCGACCCACGGGAACGAACCCTTTCGGATCTCTTTTCGGTATGCAAATTCATGATTCTCATTCAATACCTTCGGAATCTAATCCCTTTTCTTTTGGTATGCCCAACATGATGTCACAACTCTCATCCTCCATTTCAATGGCTAATGTGAATCATAGTTTTGGGTTCGAGGGCACAACACCTCCTTATGTTCCTTTCTCATTTAGTGGAGTTCATATTCCCCAAGCGAATCATGCAGTTGGAGGTTGGAATCATCCTTCCTCCAGGCCTAATCCTAGATACAGTGCTCCAGGATGGAGTGCTCAAATGGGTGAAAATTTTACTTCCTATATTTTGTCCTTCGTTCTTTATTCCTCCATACCGATTCCGATGAACGCATTTATTATGGAAAATCCCCCTCTATCCTCTGGTGTTCCATCTAGAGGGAGTCAGTTTCATTGTGTGGGAAACCCCCAACACAGAGTTCCTTCATCTGGGGGCAACGTATATAATCATTATCATGTCACTTATGTGGGTATGGTTCCCTTACAACATTTCATGAATCAGTTTGGAGGAGGATACTATCCTACCAGACAGGGCCATGGTATAGACCAAAACCCTAGATGATATGCAATCCATCAGCCCCAATCTTACTCGGGAGCATGGGCTCAGACGCTGCAACCTCGGCTCCCTTTTTTGGCCACGCTTAATCTGTTAGATCTGTCAAAGTTAATGAATGACCCTGTGCGTCATGATCTGTCATGGCCCCCCGTTCCCACCAAGCTTCCTTCAAACATTCCCAAATTCGAGGGCAAGACTGGTGAGGACCCAGGTGATCATGTGACTAATTTTCATCTATGGTACTCATCTAACTCCCTAAATGATGATTCGATTCATTTGAGGATATTTCAACGCACCCATATAGCTACCTAGGGGAACATATGGAAATTTAAATCAAATGGTATTGGTTTTTCTCAATCACTTTCAATTACCAGTTCGTTACAATGTCGACATAGAACTTTTGTTGACCTTTATCCAAGATAAAGCCACACATATCTCTAATCATATCCAAGAGTGGCGCAGACAGAAGAGGTTGATTAAAGCCTACATTCCTCCATAGTTTTTGTTGGAATGGTTCCTTAAGTCTTTGTTGCCTTATATTCTGAAGGATGTTTCTACATCCAGAGTAACATATGAGGAAGAATCCATCTTCAAATACCAGCAATTGGACCTTATATATGCTCAATCTGGGATGATTTATGAAATTCTTCCCGACGCACCGCGGTCAAACTATGATCCTAGACAAAAGCATGGGCCTCATGTCTATGGCATCATAGGATCTGCAAATGCTAAGACTACAGACTTGGCGATGAACCACTTGAAATATTTTCCTCTAAGCTTGCCTGTAGCAGGACAAACTTTGGCTTCGTCCTCCACCACCACCTAGTCGCCGGATGTGAATTATGTACGGCGGATGTGAATTATGTACAGTCGTCGTCTAACATGAATGGTAATCAGCAACCGGGAGGGACTAAGAAGAAAGGGCGAGGTAATAATCGTAACGGTGGGAAAAATAATAATAAATCCAAGGATGACACTAATAATGATATATCGAATAATAATTTTGGTGAGGGAAAGAAAGAGAAGGGAAAGGTGAAGTTTCCATCAAAACTTTGTAAAGATGATCACCTTACCCACTTGTGCCCCAAAATCGAGGAATCCTCGAGGCTCTTATCGCAATCGCACGTTGTGTTGATAAACTCGTTTCCACATAATCAGCATATGGCCTCAGGGACCTCCAACATCGGAAATGCGTCAAGTGGGAGTCAAAACCCCTCGGCACATGAAGATGGCCATCTATGCGTTAATATGGTTAAGTCTCATATTGATGTAGCCACTTGATCTCGTGATTACGGTTCTTCATAGAGTGTTATCGATCCATAGTCTCCTCCTCCCTCGAAAACACCCTTGCAGATCGAAAATTCAAAACCTTTGTTGCGTATTCTGACAGGAGTACTAAAGAGCTATGCCCACAATCCTAATTCTAGAGCCACCCAAAAGTATTCAATTGTTGAATATTTGGGCCAAACCCCATGTGTGATGTCGACTTTGGAGGTACTTCAGACGTGTCCTTCACAAAGGAACACCTTGTTACCTACGTTAGGATCTCTAGACCCATGTGGCTCAAAGTTTATCAAGTTTGATTTCACGGATGTTAATCCTCACTTACCTTACCATCTGGCCTTTCAAATCCATGTGGAGTACATGAAAATTACCATCAAACATACTGTAATTGATGAAGGTGTTGCGACATCTGTGATGTCTCTAACCTGTTGGAAAGTCGTTAGCTCTCCAACCCTGTCTCAATCTCTGACTATGTTGACCGCATTTGATGGGCGTTCGTTTCGACCCCACGGGATCCTTCCCTATTTTTTGGTCCAATTAGGTGGAAAGACTCTGGAGGTCGACGTCGAGATGGTTGATGTGCCTCTCGACTATAATTTACTACTCGGGCGTAATTGGACTTATGCCGTGATAGTCGTCGTAGCGTTTGTTTTCCGCACTTTATGTTTTCTTCGTGAAGGGAAGATAGTGATGATTGATCAATTGTCCTATGTGAACACTAGTCTTAGTGCATCGGTTGGACCTTTGGACCCTATGATTGATAATTCTCAGTAGGAACTGAGGATGTTGGTGTCAAGATGTATTCCTCCTTGATGACTAGTTTTGATTTCATGGCACCAATTCACCATATTCATGCCATTTCCAGTGAGTATTCATCGTCAATGAGGTTTTTTCCTTTATGTACTTCGTATTTCAACGACCCTTGGACCCTACCTTCCTCGACTATGACGTACAAATTTTAGTCTCCCATTGGGATGGAAATGCCATTTTCAGCAGCAGAAGTTGTGTATCAGGCTATTCTAGACACTACTATTGAACCGAGTCCTTCCTTCTCGCAGACGGACGATGTGGATCTTGTTTTAGAGCTTGTATGGGTCGCCCAATCATCTTGTTCACATCATTTCCTTGACGATACTTTACCTTAGGATTAAGCCATCTTAGAAGCAATGTCTAGTCCTAATAGGCCTTGGGACGATATGCATCATCGATCCTATTTTCTCACGAAGCTTGTTAAGATCGAACAGGATGACTTTATATCTACCTTGAGTGAGATGGTTGGCCACGTCGTGGTTCCATTAGATATGCATGGTATTTATGCCGAAGGAAACATGGTGAATATTTCTCCTAATGTCGTGATCGACATCTCTCCTACCCCTGGTAAAATCAAGAAGGTATATATCAGTGTGGATTGTTCGCTTGAAGATATTCAGATCTACAGTGATCTATTCAAAGAATTTTAAGATGTATTCACTTGGAAATATTGTAGAGACCAGAAATTAACAAGCCTAATAAAATTCATACAATTGAACATAAATTTATTTCAATGCCTAAGTAATTCAATAATCATCGAAAATTTAATTTATCCACAGCATGAATTAAATTTACGAACAACATGCTAATAATTTACATAATCATCACATAACTCAGAAAATTCATAAATAAAATACATGTTCATGATGCTAAACTCAAGCTTATTTGGTTGTCCTCCCTGTTGCCTTGCCTAGACTATTATTTTGACCAAACCCTTCCCAAACCGACTAACCACCCAGCCAGCTAGGAGCAGCCTGTCCGGCTCCCTAGCTCCAGGATACCGTAAGGAATCCTGGCCCCCATGCCCAAAACCCCCAACAACCCAGTGCCCCCTGCAATGATTCACAAAACCCCCTAAAAATCATGCCCCTCTCCCTTTGGACTCCTCCCGTCATATCTTCCCCCATCCACCAACTCCCTATCCTCCATTAATTACCTTATCCTCCCATTATTACCTTATCCCATGCCTTTATTACCTTATCCTTCATTTATTGCTTCATTCCCCCCTTCATACGTAAAGTCTTATTATTAATAATTTAAAGTTATTAAGCTCCTTT
>SNQJ01S0011666.1:263034-315110 GCA_010110895.2 Picea sitchensis | reverse complement strand
GTCCATTACCCAAACCTGGGGTCTCCAACTTCTCATGGCCATAACTCTCTAACTGTGAGAAATTATGTGACGTTCCACATACCACCGGAAATGACCTGACAAGCACTATCCATCTAGGATATTTTCCTTGAAAAATTCACTTTCCTTCATCTCATTATTCAACAATTAAACATGGGTTCTCTTACTGCACAAAACATCTTCCCGTGAGGGCTTTCACCATAAGGGGACCACTTTGGGGTTCATCCATATTTACTTCTTATCAACCATGACAAAACAATAATGAGTCATATTTACATCAAACACTATTGGGTCCATTACCCAAACCTTTATGCTATGGGTCTTTCTTCAAGGGTTGACATCAATGGCAACCAACCTTAATCAACACAGAGTGGCACATTACTGATGCTTTCAGTCAGTTAAGTAGGAACTGAGAGGATAGTTGACTTAGACTAGGTGGATTTTAACTACCATTTTCGGTGTGTGTCCAGATCACTGTAGACCACCACTATGGTGCATTAGTTGAGCTATGCAACATATATCATTTGTATTGTATTATTCTTTCTTTCAGTTAATACAATTCTTTGATTCTCTCTCTCTTGTTTCCACCTTTTCTCATTTTTTTGCAAACTCTGTATGTCCTTTGCTAGCTAGATATTATCTGTGCAGGTTCATCCACATTTACATGGTATCAAAGCCGACGGATTTCTAGGAAAAATACACACTAGACTCTTTTTGCAGGTACAAAAGATTGAAGATAGCGGGAAAATGGAATTTCCAAAATAATTAATTCTTACACCGTACAATTTATTTTCATTGAAGCAAAATATGGAATTGCATATTCAAAGCAGAGGATTATACAGGTTAACCATGGCCACAGAGACCGAACCTACATCATCCATAAAAAAATCAAAGTATCTAAATCAAATGGATGAAGCGTATGGAACTATTTGCAGTCTCATTTCTCCTGAACTCCTCTTTCACATATCCTCCTGTAAAACCCCTAATGAAGTCTAGACCACCATGGAAGGACTTTTTTGCAAACAAGATGAGATGAGGGGACATATGCTCGAGGTGGAATTTCTCACTTTGGATCCAAAAAACCTTGACAATATCCAAGATTGTTTTTACCAAATATAAGGATTTGTTGTCGCAACTCAAGGATTGTGGGGTTGATAAATCCGAGGAGAAACAAATGGTTCTTACCATTCTTTCCAAAATTGGTCCGGAATACTCAATGTTTGTATCCACATTTCATTCAGTTAGGCTCGCCTATGGAGCCACCTGGACCATGCCCTCTCTTGAGGTCTTTATCGAGTCTCTAACGCAAGAGTAGAACAACCTTATAAACATCGGAAAAATCAAAGGCTCAAAGGCGCATGCACTTGTTGTGCAAGATGGTAGTAGTCACCAAAACTAGAAATATAAAATCAAAGACAAAGGGAAGGCACATGCAAATCCAAAGAAGGAAGGGTACTCAAAACCCTTCAATGATTCCTCCAGATCCAAAGGTGGAAAGGGAAGAAAATGGGAGAAATGCACTTACTACCAATGCGGATTCCATCCAGGATCTGTATGCATGCAGAAGGAGATAGATCAAATGGAACAAATAATTCAAAAAAATAACCTTGGAGATCGCATCCATGAGGGTGCCAAGAAGAAGAAGCCAGAAGATCAAAACCCCAAGAAAGGTAATTCTAGCCATGCTTTGATTGCCATTAACTTCTCTCCTGATACGTGGATTGTAGATTTAGGTGCATCACACCACACGACATCCATAAAGGAAGTCTACTCTTCATTGGATGCATGCAAAGGTCCTCCTATTCTAATGGGGGATGACTCTCCAGTCAAAGTCACCGACAAATGGAGAGTTGAACTCACAAATGAGAGCTTCGAGAATGTGATACACATTCCCATGCTCTCCATCATTCTTCTCTCTATGTATCAGATAAAAAACTACGACACCGGAAAGAGAGTAGTATTCACACCTGATGCTGTGGATATCTACGACATGCAAACCAATTCCAAAGTTTCTACTGGTGAGTGTTGATGCCCAAAAATGCAACATAGGGTACCTTCTTGCAAATGGTTGCAACGCCTTATTATTTAATTATATTTAATAATATACTAATAGGTGGGACCCCTTGTGTGACTTGTGTGAATATGATGAAGAGACAACACTTATGCTTTATGTGCTTATGATTTGGTTGAGATGAGCTCTACAATTTATTTACTTTTAAAGTCGTTGTTGAAATAATTGAACAAATGATGTTATGGGAGATGCGATTAAAGGAGAAATGATGTTGTCTTTATATAACCCTCACAAGTGTTATTATACTGCATTTAGTTTGATAAAAGATCTAAACTCCATGTTTCAAGTTGTATGCGATATATGGTGTGATGATTACCTTGATTTCATGTTATAAGGGTTATGCACATTGTTTGAATTGGAGGTCTAAAGGTTGAGACTTGGTATCCCTAGCAAGGTTTTGATATATGTTACATTGGGGTTTTAAAACAAAGGTTGGCACATTTGTTAAGTTTGAAACTTAGGAAAATGGTGGTATATCAAGCTTGCAATTAATTGTTAGTGGGTTGTGCGCTATATGGTTAGCTTGTTCATACTATCTATGGATGAAAATGTAAGTGGTAGACACGACGTGCAATAAATGCACATCTCTCTAACCTACCTCGAGCCTGGCACCCTATCCATTTCACATTTGGTCTTTTGTTGGTTTCTATTACTCCTCTTTGTTCAGCTGTGGAAGAGGTATACAAGCTTGGTCGAATCTCCTTGGAAATTTTTACACACAGTTATGGGGTTTCTTGTGGCTCCATCCATGAATATTTAGCTCTGCTCTTTAATTAAGTCAATAGTTGGATCTTGAGTTTTCTTGTTGTCTGTGCATTTTCAAAGTTATGATATGTGGAAATTTTGAATGTGTATGGATTATTAGCGAAGTTTTGGTCTCTGTGGCATTTGTATGTGAACTATTTGCATTGAAAATGACGTGGGTGTCTCTTACTGTCTGTAGTTGCTTCCTTCTTTACCTAAGAAAAATGATATTGTTTGGGAAGTTCTCGGGCTTGCCTTTCCTGTGGTTTTCTTTTTGTGATTTCTCTCTATCCAATAAAAAATTTGTCACTTCTTGCGACCTGTGGGTTTTTCGAAGACTCTGCCTGCCATTTAATTGTGTGGATCTCTTGGCTATCGTGCTCGCGCCCTTGTATACACTTTGTAAATATAGATGTAAAATTCTGTGGTGGTATTAATCTTTTCATACTCCTTTTGGATAAACCCTCAACTTGGTCAGCTCATCTTCATGTATCGCATCACTGTTAATTGTATATCAAACCCTGTATTTGGAAAATAGTGTGGAGGTGGCCAAACCAGAATTTAATAAATTCCCTTCTCGTGCTATTTTGGTCATGGGTTTTGTTGGTTGTTTACTGTGCAAAGTTAGAAAGAATGCTAAGCCCACTTATTTTTGTAATACAATCTTTCATGTGTAAATATTGGGGTGATGAAAATATTGCAAAACCATTGTTTAAGGGATACAACCTACTGTGTGTTCAATTTTATATGAAAATAATACCTTTGCGGATGAATTATATATGCGTTGAATGAGTTTTGCGAACTAGAATGAAAGGACATTTTGGAAGAATTGTTATTTGAAGTCTCAATTTGGAATTGTGTTATACACAGGGATCCCTTTTGTGGCCACTTATCGAACCCCGTAGTGATTTAAAATGTACTGGTGTTAATATCATGAACCACAATCTGACCATTCCTCGACTGTTGGTTGTGATTATTGTGGTGTTGTGTCTCCTCAACTCTGTTGTGCATGAGCTGTGTTATTACTCTTGAATGTTTCTTGGGAAAAAAATTATGAAATGATTCCTGTGCAATTAAACTTCTATATGCAAATGAACAACCTTGAAGTGAAATATCAGTTCTGGAATTTTGGAAACAGGGTGTTGAGTTTCAATTTTGAAATAGTAAAGGGGTTTAAATTTTGATATTGGAAATGGCATTGTTTGATATATGATAGAACCGTATCCATGGGAGTCCTTTCCATTATACCATTTTATACAAAATAAACTCCCCTCATTATCCCAATTACATTTTTCACTCCGTGTTCTGTTGTTACTCATTTTTAAGGAAAAGTCTGTATGGAAATAAAAGAAACAAGGTGTAATTTAATTGATGATTGGTATTCTAGGAGTTGGTTGTATACACATTTTGATTTTTTTATTGATTTCTTGAACAATATTCATGAATCTTTCCCTTCCATTATATCATTTTATGCTCAATACAAACCCTCCATATTCCCAATGACCCTATCAATTCCCTGTTCGTGTTGCAATTAATAAATGGAAGTTTTATGGATGGATTGCATGTGTCTTGTAGTAAATAATAGAGCCAACTCTTGATTTATTTAAGTGTAATTTCGTGTATGGGTTATTAAGAACTTTTCATGACTGATTAAATATTGCTACAAGATGAGTTTTTTTCAGCAGGGGCAATAATGTCTGGAATAATAGAGGCAGAGGTAACTGGCGTCAAGGCCATATGAGGCCTTGATTTTATATTCACTTTGATGTTGATACACAAGATTTGAACCAACTATTTCAAGATGATTTCTTTAATTTGGTTGGCCATGGGATACTACATCCTCGACCTGAAATACCCCCTTTTCAACAACCTCAGAATTTTTCTGGCATCCTTGTTCCTCCACATGTGTCAATGAAACCCGAAGTCCCCTCTAATGATGGTTGGAAAGAAATTGTCCACCAGCTTATATCTCACCATCGTGGTTGGCCCACTGTGTCATTTCCTTTACCACCACCAGTTAATCCCAATGATCAAATTTCTCATGCTGTTTTTCCATTACAGTCCTTGCATGCTAGGAAAAGATTAAAAAATGATATCCCGCAACCTGTGATAGATAACAGAAAAAAAAAAAAAATGGATGCTCCCTCCAGTCCATCCACAGAGTCTTCTAAATCTGTGTCTTCAAATCTACACTTAAAATATGACTACTCCCATGTGATCAACGCAATACATCCCCAGGGGTCTAACCAACCAAGGGCTACCCCAAAAAAGTCAAGAGGAGACAACAGTGAGAAGAGGAAATATGCCTCACAAAGCAATAAATATGGATTTTAAATGTGTTTTTATGATATTCAGTGATGAAGACAATGTTTAATTAATTTCAACATATTTTGGATAGCAAGATTTATTTTGGATATTTTGTGTGGATAAGATGGATATATTATTTTTTGGGATATGGTAATAAATTTTGATGATATTTAAATATTCAACTTAAATGATATCCATGGGAGCTACAAGGGTGTTATATGATCCAAATGATAAATTTTGTATTTTATATTTGATGATTGGCAAAGAGAATGATGGGAGTCACAAGGGGTCCCACCTATTTAGTTATTATTAATTAGACCCTTATTTATATAATATTATTATTAATTATTTCTCTCCAAACCAATTAGTTAAGTTAATTTAACTTAGCTAAAGAAAGTAGTTGAACTACCTCAACTTGTTGAGAAAAAATAAAGGTTCAATGAGAGGAAGAGACAAAGGGAGGAATTGAAGGGGAACTACAAGACTGAGGTTTTCTCTCTAGTTAGTGAGATATCTCCAGTTTTGATTCATTTTTGAGTTTGCTTGAAAGCCTAATCCTCTTGATGACAATAGGGTCTTATTGATGACAACAAGATTCAAAACAAAATCATACATTTCAGCAACTTGTTTTTAAAGTGTTTTATTTATCTTTGATAGTATGTGTATTCTTGTTGGTTTATGAATTAATTTTCATGGCTGATAAAGAATATCTTGCAGAGTCAAGTGGTAGCATTTTGTGGCAAGCTGATCCAAATCATTATTTTCAGTTTTATTTCACTGCTGCGTTCTTTTTGTATGGTGCCCATCAGATACTTTTAAATCTGGCTTTGGTCTCTACCCTCGTAGGGGTTTGTAAAAGAGAAATGCAGTTTTGTATCTAAGAATGAAATAAAATCAGATTATTGTTATGTCTCATACATGTGTTTTCATGTCTTGGTTCTTCCTTTCTCTTTTGTCTCCATGTTTACTTTATTGTAAAATTTGTATACATTCATGTAGCTTTGTTTAAATTTTATTTTTATATTACAACATATACAAATAATAAAATTAGCCTTGATCCTTTGTAATTAATACTTGTGGATTGAGTGAATGTTTTGAGGCTATAAACCCCAGGTGACATTCCCAACTTTCTTGTCTTAGATAGGAAAGATTTGAAAATGATTGAGTGAGGTAATCCATACCTTTTCCTCAACATTTATTTGGTGACCATACTGGGGATATCTTCCATATCTCTCTGGTTGATTGTATTCATGATTATCTTTGAATCTTTCTGTTTTATTCGAATACTCTTTGAATGGTTTTTTTCTCATGACAATACCTTCTACAAGACAAACTAATATTGAAAACAACCTTAAGGACCAGACTAGCATTGCCTTGACCTTATTTAATACTATTATAGAAACTGCTAATACCCATGATGATATTGAACGCTCTTGGGAAGTAGTTGAACAAGATATAAGCATCCATGAACACTGGGAAGCCAAAAAAAGGCAACCTAGAAATCAACATTAACCTCCCTTTCCCTAAGTCTTTGGTATTCTTTTTTTTCATGTCCTCAAATCCTCACATTTCTAGAAGAAGAAGAGGATTGTCCCTTGAAGCTACTCTTATCATTGAAATAGGAAGGAGGAAAGCCATTTTGTCAGCCTAAGAAATCACTCTAAGGAGGACTTTGTCTGATTATGCCAACTCACCTTTTTCACCCTTACCCATCACTTTCAAATTGAAATCTATGGGTGGTGCTAATGGTGCTGGAGGTTCTTCATCGTCCCAACCTTCAGCCTCATCGGTAATTGGTAGTCTATATATTCATCAAGTTCCTATCCAATCTGCTACCAACCTTGCTAAAGTTATAAATAAATATGGGATTTTTCAGTTTGAGGAAGATGCTACGACCACCACATGGCATGTATCTTCTCCCTTGAATCTAGCACCTGCTACTCGTCCGTTACCCAAGTTTAAAGAGCATCTTCCTAATTTCTCAGGGAATAATATTGTTTCTACAAATGAACACCTAGTGGAATTTCTTATTGTTTGCCATAATATCGGGGCTAATGATAACGATACATGCATGCGCTTATTTTTCAACTCCCTTGAAGGAAAAGCAACAATCAATTTTTTTGATCTCCCTCCAAAGATTCTTTCCACTTGGGAAGAGTTGGTTTATTAGTTCAATTCCACTTATGGAAAATCCAAGAGTCCGACCGAACAATTAAGGGAATATAACAATATTTCTTACAAATATGGTGAGACTATTAAGTCCTTTAACCTTCACTTCACCAAATTGTACAATCAAATCCCTGAACTAATCCACCCCCAAAATCAAGTTGCTTTCATGCATTATTATAATGCGCTTCCCTCTCCTTATCGTCATAGGCTTGAAGAAAAGGCTATTGACAATCTTGTCTCCGCTCTCCACACTTGCATGGAGTATGAAGAGAAACTTGAAAGAACAGGTCTCCCTAAAGGAGACCCAGTAAAGAAAACATATATGTCCGCCCTCCTAAAACTTGTGCAAGATATGAACAATTAGATGATAGCCTATGAACGAATGGGAAATGTTCCCTCACTTACTCCTGGGACATCTTCTTCTTCCTCAATTCCTTTTAGGAATACAAATGAGAACACTTTTCAACCCAAATCCATTATGTCTCGCAGTTGGTGTAACTTCTGCAAAGAAAATCACGAAGAAAGTACTTGTGAAGTTAAGAAGAATGCCAGAGATAAAATCTTTGGAAAGAAGCCCGAAACCACTATCGTTGTCCTAGATTGGGAAGAACCAAAAGATTTTATGATAATAAATACTAGGAACAAATCCTATGCTCCTAAAGGGAAATATGATCCTCCTCATAATTTTTCCACTCTAGCCTCATCTTCACAAGGTACTAATGTACAAACTGTCAAAATTCCCAAAAGTCAAGGAGTTCCTTCCCCTCTTCCCTCTTCCAAGTATAACATCCTTAAACAATTGGCTAATATCAAGGTCGATGCTCTTTTGGACATGGTTGTCGTCCCTGAACAACAAAAGCATCTCAATAATTTTATGGAAGGAAAAACTTCTACCATAGCCAACCTTTGTGAAGAGACGAAAGAAGAGGATTCCAATGTAAATAAGATAGGTGTAAATAATTTTAGACATCCTGTAAAATACCCTCCATTTTTCATTTTTGTAAAAATTATGGATAAGATAGCCCATTTTTTCCTAATTGGTGGTGGTTCGGGTCCAAGCGTAATGTCAAAAATCATCATGGAGGAGCTAGGATTATCATGCACTAATTAAAATTCAAGAAACATGCTCTCCTATAATAGTCTGCAACAGTCAACTATAGGTGAAATCAAAGACGTAACTTTAGTTCTGTGTGCACATCCCGAAATAAAGACAACCCTCAACATCCAAGTAATCAACATTATAGTAAGAAACTATTCTATTATCTTAGGAAGAGACTGGAAAGCCCTAACAGGTGGATATCTTTCGCTTGATGGAACACATTTATCTGTTCCCCAGAATGGAAATAATATTATAGTCTTAAGAGAAGGAATAATTTCGTCATACATAGAGAGCATTCCTCAACTAAATGTAAACTATCTTGAGGAAGACTTAGGGGTGTACTCTATCTTTTCTGATGAGGGTGACACTACTCTGGAACAAATTTATTTGGAAGATGGTATGTGGCACATGCATTTCGATGTCTCATGCTCAAATGAAGGTAATAGAGCTAGCATTATATTATACTCACCTATAGGTAAAATTCACATTTTTTTCTTATAGGTTAGAGTTTTCTTGCACGAACAATGTCACTAAATTTTAAGCCTTACTGCTAGGCATAAAAAATTCTTATAACCTCGGTTGCGGCCACCTTACATGTTTTTGTGCTTCTGAACTTGTTGTGAACCTTGTGCGTAAAATATATTCTCCTAGCAATAAGTTGATGAAATTCTATACCCAAGCTGTTTGGATGCTTATCTCGAACCTATTATCATTTAACATCACTCATGTTAAGAAGGAACTTAATTCAATGGCTGCTAGGTTAGTTGTATTTGCGACATCTCCTACTCGACAACCTCTACCTCAAAGGCCTGATTGTACATTTCAATATTTATATCATCCTCACATTCTTGATAATGTAGAATCATGGCAGGTTTTCCCTAATGATGAAGACATTTGTGCTTTCATACAGAATGAACCATTTAAGCCCAAGGAAATCATATCTATGGAAGATGAAAAATTTCCAAAAGGCTTGACTCCTCTTGAGAGCATATTTTCGTCGAGTGATGTAGGAAACAAAGAAACATGTAAGGAAGATGAGTTGAAAAGGAAAGTGGGTGATACCATTTCCTTGAAACTTGGGAAATCCGAATCTCCAAAGACTGTTAAACTAGGTGCCCAATGTTCTGACGAAGAAAAGGCGAAATTCACAGAACTACTATGTGAATTTCAAGATGTTTTTTCATGGTCATACAAAGATCTTTGTGGTTTTGATCCTTCTCTTATATAACATTCCATTTCTATCAAGGAAGGGGTAAAACCAGTTAGGCAAAAACAAAGACCCATTAACCCCGCGCTTGAAGCTACTATTAGAAAGGAGTTGGAAAAAGTCTTGGAAGCTAGCATAATCTTTCCAGTTAAGTATTCTGAGTGGGTTTCAAATTTGGTTCCTGTTAGGAAAAAAACTGGTCAGATTCGATTGTGCGTGGATTTTTGCGCATTAAATATAGTAAGAGTAAAAGATCATTTTTCTCTCCCTAATATGGAAATGATTTTGCAATAGGTCATAGGGTCACAAATGATGTCTTTACTTGATGGTTTCTATGGATATAATCAAATCAAGGTAAAAAGGATTGATAGATACAAACCAACCTTTACTACACGCTAGGGCACATATGCTTATGAATGCATTCCTTTTGGCTTGTCTAATGCAGGTGCCACTTTCCAGGGAGCTATACAAATAGATTTTGACAATCTGATTGGTAAGATTTTCCAGGTTTATCTTGATGATTTGACTATTTATTCAAAAAATTGATTGGATCACTTTGTTCATCTCGGAAACGTTCTCATGCGATGCAGAAAAATTGACATTTCTTTAAATCCTTCCAAATCTATTTTTGGCATCACCAAGGGCAAGCTCCTTGGACATATCATTTCTAATTTAGGAATAAGCATAGATCCTGAAAGGATTGCTACTATTTTGAACCTTTCTGCCCCCACTTCCAAAAAGGAGGTTCAAGCCTTTATGGGCATTATCAACTTCGTTCGTAGGTTTGTTCCTGATTTTTCCTTAATGGTTAAACCAATTCATAATATTCTAAAGCATGATCACTCTTTTTCTTGGACATATGACGTCGAAAAAACCTTTGTTAGGATTGAGAAAGAAATCAGCTCAGCACCGGTTCTGGAGAAATTGGATTTTGAGAAAGATTTTATCATATACACTAATGCCACCGAGGAAGCAATTTTTTCTATTCTCATACAAAGTGATGACCAAAACAATGAAAAAATTGTAGCTTACATGAGACAAAGTTTATCAGATGATGAATTCAAGTACTCTTATATTGAGAAATATGTTTTTTCTCTTGTTAGGCTATAGAGAAATTTTGCCACTTTATTCTAGGCAAACATACACATGTAAAAGTCCCTTTTCCTCTTGTCAAGTTTCTTCTTTCAAAAACTTATGTTTCAGGGAATATTTCACATTGGATTGCCAAAATCCAAGAGCATGATTTAACCATCATTATTTCGAAAACAATTAAGGGACGAAACTTAGACCTTCACTTAGCTCAACATCTTGAACCAAGTGAAGAAATTGACGATCAAGATAATCCTCTTTTAGCATTGTTTTATATTGAGAATCAAACCCTTTATATTGCTGAGCACACCTAGTATACAAATTTTGTATATTACTTGCAATATTAGAAATGCCTAGACGATTTAGATCCTCATCAGAGGAGAAGACTTCGCCTTGAATCTTCCAGGTATATTATTTTAGGATACTTTTTGTTCAGAAGGTCTACTGATGGTATATTACTTCGATGTGTGAATGATAAGGAAGCACATAAATTGTTACATGAAACTCATGGATCTTCAGATTCTGTTATTCATGTCAGTGTCCACTTTTCTGCTAAGGCTACTGCTTTTAAAATCATCATAAATGGTTACTATTGGCCTTCAATTTTTTGAGATTATTATAAATTCACGAGATCTTGTGACAAGTGTCAAAAAATCGTTGGGAAAGAGCATCTTTCTTCCATGCCTTTACAACCTGTCCTCCTAGATTTTCGTTTTTCTAAATGGGGCCTAGACTTTATTGGTCCTATTAATCCTCCGTCTTCCATAGGGCATATTTTTATTTTGACAACCACTGATTATTTCACTAAGTGGATTGAAGTTGTCCCTCTTAGACACGCACATGATGAGCAAGTGATTTCTTTCCTAAAAACTAATATCTTCTCCAGATTTTGCATTTTTTTAGAAATTATTACAGACAATGGTCTCGCTTTCATTTCCGCAAAATTGAATCAATTTATAGCTAAATTTGGAGTCAAAATTTTTACTTCATCAGCTTATTACCCCTAAGGAAATGGGAAAGCTGAGTCTACTAACAAGAATCTGGTTAGGATCATAAAGAGGCTCGTCGAAGATGAGCCTCTTCAATGGCACACCCTCCTCACTTACACCCTTTGGGAAGATCACACTACCACCAAGGTAAACACATGTTGCACCCCCTTTTAGCTTGTTTATGGTCAAGAAGCCATTCTACCTACTAAGCTGAAACTCTCCTCTTTACGACTGATGCTACATATTGAAGAATTAAATTCTTCCAATGTCCCTCATAGGATAAATGCACTATTAGCCTTAGAAAAAAAATAATTTTTTCCTTGGAAACCATAAAGAAAAGACAAAAAACTGTAAAGAAATATTTTAACAAACGCGCAAAAGATGTCAAATTTAAGGTAAATGAGAAGGTCTTACTTTGGGACTCATCCCATGATGATAGGGGAAGACATTCAAATTTCCAGAGATTATGGCTAGGTCCTTTCAAAATCGCTTTTTGTCATAGGTGCAAAATCTTATCTTTTAAAGGATTTGGAGGAGCAATTGTTTTCTTATAATACTAATTGTTCTCACTTGAAACATTATGTGGAACCTGCTTAATTGTTAAACACCATATGGAAATCACTGTTGTATATAACTTTTTGTTTCATTGTTTTGTTTTTCTTTGATAAATTGACTTTTCAATTTCTTCTATTTCGATCGATGCTATTTTGTTTTTATGTTTATCAAGAATAAATTTTGGATAAGTTTTTCCACAACAATGCCATTCTATAAGTATTGTTGATCAATAACAATAAATTTTACGTAGTTGTCATGATTCCCTCCTTTTAGACATTGATGAAATTGATTTTTTCTTTCAGTACTGCTGTAAGATAGATGATTTAGTCTTCTCCCCTATTTTCTGTTATCCCTTTCTTCCCTCAATCATGAGATTCAAAAGAGCATATCAGAAAATTTCTCCTTAAAACATGAAAAAATACTATTTACTATGTATTGATCGAATGTTCTGCATACAGGAGAAAATCCCCTCACACATACCACTTTTCATGAGTTATTCCCAAAATCCCATCTCATTATTTCCATTAAACCATCTTTTCCCCCTGTTGCATAATCATTCTGGTCAATAATTCTTTGATCTATGTTCATCGATTTGTGAAATTAGACATTCTGAGTTCTTAATCTATTGGAAACAAATTTCCCCGTGGAGTCGCGAGTTTGTTGACGCCCAAAATCACAACATAGGGTACCTTCTTGCAAATGGTTGCAACGCCTAATTATTTAATTATATTTAATAATATACTAATAGGTGGGACCCCTTGTGTGACTTGTGTGAATATGATGAAGAGACAACACTTATGCTTTATGTTCTTATGAGTTGGATGAGATGAGCTCTACACTTTATTTGCTTTTAAAGTCGTTGTTGAGATAATTGATCAAATGATGTTATGGGAGATGCGATTAAAGGAGAAATGATGTTGTCTTTATATAACCCTCACAGGTGTCATTTAGTTTGATAAAAGATATAAACTCCATGTTTCAAGTTGTATGCAATATATGGTGTGGTGATTACTTGGATTTCATGTTACAAGGGTTGTGCACATTGTTTGAATTGGAGGTATAAAGGTTGATACTTGGTATCCCTAGCAAGGTTTTGATATATGTCACATTGGGGTTTTAAAACAAAGGTTGGCGCATTTGTTAAGTTTGAAACTTAGGAAAATGGTGGTGTATCAAGCTTGCAATTAATTGTTAGCAGGTTGTGAATTGTATGGTTAACTTGCTCGTACTAGCTATGGATGAACATGTAAGTGGTATAAACAACATGAAGTAAATGCATGTCGCTCTAAACTACCTAGAGCACGCCACCCTAGACATTTATCATTTGGTCTTTTGTTGGTTGTTGTTACTCCACTTTGTTCATCCGTGGAAGAGGTATATAGGCTTGGTCAACTCTCCTTGTCAATTTTTACACATAGGTATGGGGTTTTTTGCTGATCCATCCATGAATATTTCACTCTGCTCTTTAATTAAGTCAATAGTTGTCTCTTGAGTTTGCTCATTGTCTGTGCATTTCCAAAGTTATGATATGTGGAATTTTGACTGTGTATGGATTATTAGAGAAGTTTTGGTCTCTGTTGAATTTGTATGTGAACTATTCACATTGAAAACAACGTGGGTGTCTCTTACTGTCTTTAGCTGCTTCGTGTTTTACCTATGAAAATGGATATTGTTTATGAAGTTGTCGGGCCTGCCTTGCCTTTGGTTTTCTTTTTGTGATTTCTCTCTGTCCAATAAAAATGTTGTCACTACTCGCAGCCTGTTGGTTTTTTGAAGACTCTGCTTGTCATTTAATTGTGTGGCTCTCGTGGCTATCGCGCCCGCGCCCTTGTATCAACTCTATAAATATATATGTAAAATTATGTGGTGATATTAAGCTTTTCTTACTCCTTTTGGATAAACCCTCAACTTTGTCATCTTGTCTTCCTGTGTCGCATCACTGTTGATAATTGTATATCAAACCCTGTATTTTGAAAATAGTGTGGAGGTGGCCAACCCGGAATTTAATAAATTCCCTGTTCGTGTTGTTTTGGTCATGGGTTTTGTTGGTTGTTTACTGTGCGAAGTTAGAAAGAATGCTAAACCCACTTATTTTTTTAATATAGTCTATCATGTGGAAATATTGGGGTGGTGGAATCATTGCAAAACCATTGTTTAAGGGATAAAACCGACTGTGTGTTCGATTTTATATGACAATAATACATATGTGGATTAATTATAGATGCGTTGAATGAGTTTTGCAAACCAGAATGAAAGGGGATTTTGGAAGCATTTTTATTTGAAGTCTCAATTTGGAATTGTGTTATATACAAGGATCCCTTTTGTGGCCACTTATCGAACCCTGTAGTGATTTAAAATGTATTGGTTTTAATACTGTGAACCAGAGTCTGTCCATTCCTCAACTATTGGTTGTGATTATTGTGGTGTTGTGTCTCTTTGACTATGATGTGCGCGAGCTGTGTTATTACTCTTGAATGCTTCTTGGGAAAAAATTATGAATTGATTCATATGCAATGCAACTTCTAGATGCAAATGAATAGCCTTGAAGTGAAATATCAGTTCTAGAATTTTGGAAACATGGTGTTGAGTTTCAATTTTTAAACAGTAAAGGGGTTTAAATTTTGATGTTGGAAATGGCATTGTTTGATATATCATAGAACCATATCCATGGGAGTCCTTTCCATTATACCATTTTACGCAAAATACACTCCCCTCATTATCCCAATTACATTTTTCATTCCTTGTTGTGTTGTTACTCATTTTTAAGGAAAATTCTGTATGGAAATAAAAGAAACAAGGTGGAAGTTAATTGATGATTGGTATTCTAGGAGTTGGTTGTATACACATTTTCATTGTTTTATTGATTGCTTGGACAATATTCACGAATCTTACCCTTACATTATATCATTTTATGCTTAATACAAACCCTCCTTACTCCCAATGACCCTATCAATTCCTTGTTCGTGTGGAAATTAATAAATGGAAGTTTTATAGATGGATTGCATATGTATTGTAGTAAATAATAGATCCAACTCTTGATTTAGTTAAGTGGAGTTTCATGTATGGGTTATTAAGAATTTTTCATGAGTGATTAAATATTGCTACATGATGAGTTTTTTTAGCAGGGGCAGTAATGGCTAGAATAATAGAGGCAAAGATAACTAGCATCGAGGCCATATGAGGCCTCGATTTTCTATTCACTTTGTTGTTGATCCGCAAGAATTGAACCAAATGTTTCAAGTTGGGTTCTTTAATTTGGTTGGCTATGGGATACTACATCCTCGACCTGAAAGGCCCCCTTTTCAATAGCCTCATAATTTTCTCGACATTCTTGTTCCTCCACATGTGTCATTGATTCCTGAAGTCCCCGCTAATGATGGTTGGCAAGAAATTGTCCACCAACCTGTCTCTCACCACTATGGTTGAACCATTGTGTCATTTCCTTTACCACCACCAGTTAATGCCAATGCTCAAATTTCTCATGCTGTTTCGCTGGTACAATCCTCGCATGCCAACAAAATATTAAAAACTGATATCCCACAACCTGTGCTAGATAACGAAAAATCAATGGTTTCCCCCTTCAGTCCAACCACATAGTCTTCTAAATCTGTGTTTTCACGTCCCCACTTAAAATATGACTTCTCCCATGTGATCAACGCAATACATCCCCAGGGGTCTAACCAACCAAGGGCTACCCCAGAAAAGTCAAGAGGAGACAACAATGAGAAGAGGAAATATGTCTCACAAAGAAACAAATATGGATTTTTATTGTATTTTTTATGATATTCAATGATGAAGACAATGTTTAATGATTTTCAACATATTTTGGACAACAAGCTTTATTTTGGATATTTTTTGTGGATAAGATGGATATATTATTTTTTGGGATATGGTCTTAAATTTTGCCAATATTTAAATATTCGACTTAAATGGTATCCATGGGCGCTACAAGGGTGTTATATGATGCAAATGATAAATTTTGTATTTTATATTTGATTATTGACAAAGAGAATGATGGAAGTCACAAGGGGTCCCACCTATTTAGTTATTATTAATTAGACCCTTATTTGTATATTATTATTAATTATTTCTCCCCAAACCAATTAGTTAAGTTAATTTGATTTAGCTAAATAAAGTAGTTGAACCACCTCAACTTGTTGAGAAATAATAAAGGTTCAATGAGAGGAAGAGACAAAGGGAGGAATAGAAGGGGAACAACAAGACTAAGGTTTACTCTCTAGTTAGTGAGATAGCTTCAATTTTCATTCATTTCTGAGTTTACTTGAAAGCTTAATCCTCTTGATGACAACTGGTTCTTATTGAAGGCAACATGATTCAAAACTAAATCATACATTTCAACAAATTGTTTTCAAGGTGTTTGATTTATCTTTGATAGTCTATGTATTCTTGTTGGTTTATGAATTAATTTTCATGGCTGATAAAGAATATCTTGCAGAGTCAAGTGGCAACATTTTGTGGCAAGCTGATCCAAATCATTAGTTTCAGTTTTATTTCACTGTCAGGGTCTTTTTGTATGGTGCCCATCGAAGAATTCTAAATCTGACTTTGGTCCCTATCCTCGCAGGGGTTTGTAAAAGAGAAATAAAATCATATTATTGTTCTATCTCATACACGTGTTTTCATGAATTGGTTCTTCTTTTCGATTTTGTCTCCATGTTTACTTTATTTTAAAATTTGTATACATTCATTTATCTTTGTTTAAATTTTATTTTTATATTGCAACATATACAAATCATAAAATCATCCTTGATCCTTTGTAATTAATACTTGTGGATTGAGTGAATGTTTTGAGGCTATAAACCCCGGGTGACATTCCCAACTATATTGTCTTAGCTAGGCAAGATATGAAAATGATTGAGTGAGGTACTCCATAACTTTTCCTCAACAATGAGCTAAATCACCAATCCAGACTCTACACAATTTTTGAATTTATTGAACCAGATTTTGCATTACTACTTACACATGTTGATGAAAGAAGTAGGATATCGCACGAAATGTTCGAGCATTTAAATTTCAGATAAATGCAACAACTTAGTAAGAAGGTAATGGTTGAAGGTATCCATGACATCCACTTATCCAAAGGAATTTGTGAGGGATGTGTCCTTGGAAAACACCCTCAAGAGTAGTTTGACAAATGAAAGACTCAGAAAACCTCCTCTCCTTTGGATCTGATCCACAATGATCTCATGGGCCCGTTTACACATCCATCATTTATTAAAGCAAGGTATGTGTTCATTTTTATTGATTATTTCTCATGCTACACTTGGACTTTATTTCTCAAGAAAAAATATGAGGTCTTTCAACATCTCAAAGATTTCAAAGCCCTTGTTGAGACACAGTTAGGAAGGAAGATCAAAGTCCTCCAAACAAACGTAATGGGGGGAGTATGTCAACCATAAGCAAACAAATAATGGGGGGGGGGAGTATGTCAACCATGAGGTACAAAATATTTTTCTTGATGTCAGGATTTAGTTGCAGCACATAGTTCCCTATGCTCCACAACAAAATGAAGTTGTTGAGAGGAAGAATAGATCCCTGAAAGAGATGGCATTTTGCATGTTGCATGCAAAGTCACTTCCACATATATTATGGGATGAATCACTTAATTGTATGAACTACATCCAAAATAGATCTCCCCATAGATCTATCAAGGATAATACCCCCTTCGAGGCTTGGAGCAACCTCAAACCGAAAGTGACCCACTTCCATATATTCGGTTCACGTGCATGGACCATAATTTCCTCTGAGAAGAGGAAGGCACTTGATCCACAGAGTACATAGTGTATCTTTGTTGGATACCTAGACGACGTGAAGGGATAAAAACTCATTGATCCTTCTACGAACCAACTCATCATTGAGCGTAGTTTCCAATTCAAGGAAAGTATCTCGCATGCACCTCAGGAGCCGCATGCAGGCACTTTTGTTCTTCCACTTGTCAGAGATGATGAGCATGCATATGTTGAATATTCTTCAGATGAGAGTTCTGATTCAGAGGATTCAAATGATTTAGAGAATGAGTCAGTATAATCATATGTAGAGTTAGTGCACACATATGCAGATGCATATGCCAAGTCAATGCATGCACATGTAGAGCTTGAGTCGAGGCCCAAGTGGGCCAATACTACTCTTCAGGGTGAAATAGATCTTGTTGGGGATCTAGTTGATACCCGGAGGAATCGATCAGATTTAGAGGAGCCTCCTCTTGCACTCACTGCCACTGATTTAATTCCACCTAGGCATCTTTTCTTGGTTCAGTCTTCAGATTCACATTCATATGGCGAGGCTGTTGGGAATCCCTTTTGGGAATACACCATACAAGAGGAGTACAACTCCCTCCTCGAGAACCAGACTTGATATTTGGTCTCCCTTCCTTCAGGAAGGAAACTTGTTAGGTGAAGATGGGCCTACAGGACCAAGAGCGCAACAGATGGACATGTTAGCAGATACAAAGCTAGTCTAGTCGCAAAAATATTTCAGTAGGTGCATGGCATTGACTATGACGGTACCTTCTCTCTAGTAGTGAAGATGGATTCCATACACTTGGAACTTTCCATTGTGGTAGCCAAGGGATGGGAATTCCATCAGATGGACGTGAAGAATGCATTTATTCATGGATATCTATCTGAGGAGATCTATATGGAGTATCCCCAGGGATTCATGTAGGGTTCATTTTTGGTCTGTCGAATGAAGAAGTCCCTTTATGGCCTCAAGCAGGCCCCGATGGCATGGTATACCAATATGGAATCCTACTTGTTGTCATAGAACTTTGTACTTTATAATTCAGACCCAAACGCTTACATGATTAGGATGATTGATTCACTTCTAGTCCTAGTTTTTTATGTTGATTATTTGTTGATCACTGGTTGATCGAATTCAATGATTTTTGCAGTCAAGAGGATTTTGTATGATAGGTTCTTGATGACGGACATGGGTCCGCTACATTTATTCCTTGGTCTCAAGATCAATCAGGATGCATCAAACATCAAACTTTCTCAGGCCATGTATGCATGAGATATCCTTGAGAGATTCCACATGACAGACTGAAAGTTTTCTCCAGCTCCTTTCCAATCAGGAGTTAGACTTGAGAATGGCGAGGACACTCCACTAGTGGACAAAACACTATATAGACAACTAGTGGGGAGATTGTTGTATCTCACACACTCAAAACTAGACCTCTCCTATGTAGTCGAAGCAGTCTCCCGGTTCATGCAAGAGTCACTATGGCACCATCACCTTTGGGATTCACTATGTAGAAGACTCTGCATTGGACCTCATTGGGTTCACTGATTCTGACTGGGCTAGTGACAACATTGATCGCAAATCCACATCTGGTTACTCACTCATTCTGGGTTCGGACCCATCTGTTGGTTGAGAAATAGTAGGATGCTATTTCTCTATCTTCAATGAAGGTAGAGTACAAAGGGGTAGTTAACATAACCATTCAGGCTATGCGAATACAACATTTTCTCACTGAGTTGGGAATTCAGTTTCACCGGATGATCGTCATTTGGTGTGACAACTAGAGCACTATGAAGTTCTGTATAGATCTAGTTCAGAGGTAGTGGACGAAGCACATCGATATCCACATGCACTGCATCCAAGACTTAGTACACGAGGGGATCATCGACCTGCAATTCTGTCCCTTAGAAGAACAAACTGCAGACATCTTCACCAAGACCTTCACTGAGCAGAAGTTCCATTCTCTGCACAGTCATGTTGGAGTGAAGGACACATTTTCCTAGCAACTGTCAGTTCTTTTTTGATACATTGTACCTTGAGGGAGGGGTTTTCCCATGAGGTTTTCTCTCTTTCCTCGTTTATGAACAAATATTATTGATTAGCACAGGTACAATCTCAACTATGGAACAATATTTGACAATTATTATATAGATATGCATATGATGACTAGATGAAGGTATAGTTATGGACACATTACATTATTAATTATAATGTTTTAGTCATGTAATAGTCATGTGATAATTGAAGATTTGGTATATGCAATGACCTGTTGTTATCATGATATGATATGAGCAAGATCTTGACTAGGAAACTAATCCTTAAGCCTAGATTGTTGATTTAGTAGTACATCTTGTGGGATTCCCTGTCCATGAAGGATCTCACTAGCACTATAGCATGTAGTGGGGACATGAGATGATACAATTCCTAATTGTATATGAGTTGCTTATTTCCCTCTCAAAATTAGGAGGATTATCAATATTTAGACACATGAGAGATCTATCATCATGAGGATCCTACAACATATATTGGAAAGGGAAACACTCATGGTACCCTATGATAAAAAAAAATATTGCAATGAAACATAGGAAAGGGAAACTAGTGGTTGCCTATAAAATATCATGATCATACTTGGCTCATTCTACTGGGACCCTCTCCAAAAGAAGTATAATCTTAGGTAATGGAACATATTTAAACTCAATTTAACTATGGGTGGAGTTGATTGCATGCATCATTTCTTGTGTTGCACTTATGATGCTTAGATTATAAACATTTGCATCACGTAACTCAAGATCATGTAGTGCTTTAGGAGTGTTTATCGTTTGCTTACCAGTGCACATGCAAGGTCTACACATGATAGCTACACATGCACACCCGTCACCTACACACTACCATGAGATTGGTAGTAACTGCATTTTGTTTGATGATTACTTAAGACACACATAAAAATAACAAATAAATAAATATCAAATATTAAAAGGGGAGCAACTTAAGAAAAAATCAATCAAGCTAATGAATGTGATATGTTGAATGTGCATGCTGAGTTGCTTGGTATGAGGAGAACAAAATGCATATAAAATAATATTGTTTCTTGCTTGGTTGGTGTCCCTGGTGGGAGGTTTTAGGTAGGAGAAGGTGGTGGTTTGGGGGTTCCACTTCACCACTAGTTTGGTTGTGAGAGAGAGCTACATAGGTTTTGCTAACTATTCATCGAGACTTATGAGTCATGGAACATGTATTTTGGCGTTGTAGTATGAGGTAGAGAGATGGTGTAGAGTTAGTGATTGTGGGCTTGGTGGTCCTTCAACTTGCTAGTTGAGGGAATTAGGTTGGGAGGAGACCCCCCTATCCCCTTTCTTGTGGTCATTGGAGCTTGTGGNTTAACTATGGGTGGAGTTGATTGCATGCATCATTTCTTGTGTTGCACTTATGATGCTTAGATTATAAACATTTGCATCACGTAACTCAAGATCATGTAGTGCTTTAGGAGTGTTTATCGTTTGCTTACCAGTGCACATGCAAGGTCTACACATGATAGCTACACATGCACACCCGTCACCTACACACTACCATGAGATTGGTAGTAACTGCATTTTGTTTGATGATTACTTAAGACACACATAAAAATAACAAATAAATAAATATCAAATATTAAAAGGGGAGCAACTTAAGAAAAAATCAATCAAGCTAATGAATGTGATATGTTGAATGTGCATGCTGAGTTGCTTGGTATGAGGAGAACAAAATGCATATAAAATAATATTGTTTCTTGCTTGGTTGGTGTCCCTGGTGGGAGGTTTTAGGTAGGAGAAGGTGGTGGTTTGGGGGTTCCACTTCACCACTAGTTTGGTTGTGAGAGAGAGCTACATAGGTTTTGCTAACTATTCATCGAGACTTATGAGTCATGGAACATGTATTTTGGCGTTGTAGTATGAGGTAGAGAGATGGTGTAGAGTTAGTGATTGTGGGCTTGGTGGTCCTTCAACTTGCTAGTTGAGGGAATTAGGTTGGGAGGAGACCCCCCTATCCCCTTTCTTGTGGTCATTGGAGCTTGTGGTTGGTTCTATGGTTATTGGAGTTATTGATTGTCCAAGATTGAAGTTGTTGGTTTGCTGGGAGAAAGGGACCTCTTGGTGAAGGTCTTATTCATTGATGTTATGAATTTTTTTCTATGACATGGATGCATTCTTCTAACCATTATTGTTCTTATTTTAAACTTGACTTTATTTTTACCCTTCTCCCTTAATATTTTGTGCTAATAAGAGAATTTATTCATGTTTGTGGGTTAAATTATCTTAGATCTTTATTTATATGGAATTCACAATTATTTATTTATTAACTATTTATGAACAAGTTAAAATTGCACGTGGGAATTTATAAAAATATTATAGTTCCTATTTACAACAATCTTGTTTATTATTTCATTAGCAATGGGATTTTATATTGAAGTTTAATCACTATAAAAAAAAAATCTTTGAGAATCCAAATCTTATAGATTGTTTATTATTTCATTAGTAATGGGATTTTATATTGAAATTTAAACACTATAAAAAAAATTCTTTGAGAATCCAAATATTATATGTCTACCCTCGCGGGTTCATTATTTACACAATCTTATGCTAAATTCCTATCCAATTATCTTACTCCTAAATCCTAAAACATAAGAGTTATCCCGTTTTGTTTACTAATAAATCACAAATATAACACATAAAATGGAGCTTAAAAGCCTTAACTAAGGAAATTAAAGTAGAAATAATGCAAAAAATTTGTATAAGAAACAAATATGTGTTAAATTTAGAGATGCTATTAAGTTCTTTTCAATTTACTAGACAATAATAACATAAACAAGATCACTAAAAGAAACACAATCACAAGGTACACAACATTTTATCCTGGGAAACCCTCATGGGGGAGGAAACCCAACAATTTTTTTCTAAATAATAGATTGCCAATACAATGCCAAGACTAAATATCAAACCATAAAGAATAACCCAAGATTGAGCATGCACCTCTCTCTCCTTCTTCTAACTGCATCTTCCTTCAAATCTTGTGTTGGTTGTGGAGCCTGATTATCTTCCTGATTCAGAGGTCCTTGCTTTCAGCTATGTTTATACCCCATGAAGTATTTACACCCCAGAAGTATGTACACTCTTCCATGCGCGCGAGTGCAGAGGGGGAGGGTACCCCCTCTGCGGGGTCCAGGGGGGCTATCCCCCCGGTTGGGGGGTCTGGGGGAAAGCGGGCCCCTAGCAGGGGTTCAGGGGCGAAGCCCCTGAAGGAAACATTGCCTTGTAAATGTATATTGTAATTTCATTGTAAATCTGGACCGTTCATTATAATTTCACAGATCTAACAGTAGAGACTATGTTAGAGTTTTTGCCCTAGAAGGCAATCCTCTTTTATGAGGGAAATGTATTGCGGCTATGGTTGAGTGTGAATATTGTATTCTGAGATAGGAGACTGTGAGAGAAAGAAGAGGAAGTTACAACGGGTTTGTTGTAGGTTGTATCCCTTCATATGCTGGATAATAATAAAGGAAGGACCTGACAATTTCTGTCGTGGACGTAGCCCACACTGGGTGAACCACGTAAATTTGTGTCTCCATTGTATTGTGTATCTTCTTTGTTTTGTTTCCGCTTTTGTTTTATTTTATTGCTCCGTGGTCCTATTTTTTCTAACAACTGGTATCAGAGCAAAAGGTAACTCGCAGGAAAAGAGGGTTCCTGGTTCGAGTGGGAGCAATGTCGGAAGGTGGAAAGTTTAGGGTCGAGAAATTTAATAGCCAAAACTACTAGTTATGGAAGATGCAGATGGAAGATTATTTATATCAGAAGGATCTATTCCTACCATTCGGTGGAATAGCAAAGAAGCCGACGACCATGAAGGACGAAGAATGGGAGATTCTTGATAGAAAGGCTCTAGGAACGATATGGCTGAGCCTGGGAGCATCGATGGCTTTCAATATTTCCAAAGAAAAGACAACAAAGGGTTTGATGGATGCATTGGCCAAAGTGTATGAAAAACCCTTAGTGTCCAATAAGGTATTTCTAATGAAGAGATTATTTAATATGAAGATGTCAGAAGGTGGGTCTGTTGCAGATCATTTAAATGAATTTAATACGGTTACTAATCAATATGAAGATGTCAAGGTGGGTCCGCTATGCATCATTTAAATGGGAATTTAAATGGCTACTAATCAACTAAGTTCTGTAAAATGGACTTTGATGATGAGGTTAGGCTCTTCTAATATTTTGCTCATTACTGCTTAAAGTTGGTTCTATTTTGGTCATATTAGCAACCTTGCCTCTGGTTCAAATACTTGTAAATTTGATGATGTTGTTGGTGCTATCCTTAGTGAGAAATGCGACGGAAAAGCATGTGAGACATCGTAAATGTGCTGGAACTTGGAGAATAAGGGAAGACAAAAAGGATAGAGGAAAGGGCCTGGGGAACCAATGAAAAATTTAGGAAGGGAAGATCCAAATAATTTGAAAGATAGAGTACCGGAATTAGGGAAGAAAGCATCCCTAAGAAAGACCGCAGAGCTCCAAAGAAAAAAACAGATGGATAGGAGAGAAATCAGAAGCAAATGTAACAGGATGTGTTACAAGATGCTTCTATTCTTTATGTAGATAATATTTCCGAACTTGGTAGTATATTTAGGGGATTCATTCCATGCCACACCCCATGGTGTAAACATTTCTAGGATTATGTTCAAGATGATTTTGAATAGGTTCAATTAAAGGATGATGCACCATGCAAAATTGTTGAATGGGAAAAGGTAAAAATAAAGCAAATGAATGGAAACCACAATGGTTGCTGAAAGAGGTACATGTCCCTGATTTAAGGAAAAATTTAATTTCAATGTATGCTTGGCAAGTGAAGGTTGTATATCCATATTTACAACATAAGACGTGGAAGGTCAAAGGAAAGGATCATTGGTGATGCAAAAGGAGAGAAGGTAGGTACATTGCATTTATGTATTGGTAATACTCACTCTCTATATATTTAGCTCTCTACAGGAGGATACAACACTCATGGCATCAAGGTAATGGGACACATGAGTGAGAAGGCAATGCAGATACTTCCTACAAAATAAATTTATCGCCAGATCTTAAACAAATTGATTTGACTTCAGGAGTATCACAGTTTATGGAAAACAAAAGAGAGTTAGATTTCTCGAGTCAGAAAAGAAAAGAAAGCAAATCGAAAGGTTAGAGCTTCTGTATACAGATGTATGGGGACCAACCGTATCATCTCCTTTGTATTCCTATTATTATGTTACTTTATTGATGATGCAAATCATGAAACTAGGGTTTTATTGCATCTCACAAAAAATTGATAGTTTTGATAATTTTTAAGAAATGGAAAGCTTTAGTTGAGAATGAGACAGAAAAGTCGGAAGTGTCTTTAGATAAGATAATGGAGGCAACATTGTAGCAAGAGCTCTGATTATTACCGCTCATACCATGGGATCTGTGAGAGAAGATACCTCCAAGGACACCACAAGAAATGGTGTCGAAGGATGAATAGACAATCACATGTGATAATGCAAGGAGTATGAGGATTTCATGCCATTTCCTCACAGCCTGGGCAGATGTTGTAGATAATCGCTGTTTTACTTAGCTGCACAGAGAGGACCTTCAATTCTTTGGATGGTAGAATTACCGAGGAGGAATGGAAAGGAAAAACGGTAAACTATTATTTTTAAACTTTCGTTGTGAAGCATTTGGTCCATTGATAAAGAAAAATAGAACAAAGTTTGAGGCAAAAATCCAAGAAGTGTAACTTTATTGGATATGGTGTTAAATGATTTTGGTTATCGCTATGGATTTCATGAAATAAAAAAAATCATTAGGAGTAGAGAGATGTCATATTCAATGAGAAGGTCATGTACAAAGATCACTGCTGGAAGCAGAAACAGGAAAAATAAAATGAAGAATACATGGCTTGATGAGATCATCAAAAAAGAAATTCCAAAGGAACCGTAAAATCAAAATGTACAACAACAGAGCAACATGTACCTCAACACCTAAGGCGTTGTTAGAATATCTACCAGTTAAGTATACCCCATGAACGCATACTCTTTTCCATTGTATTATTTATTGTTGGATCACTCGTGGAACCTAACGTTGAGGAAGAGGAAATGCAAGTAGACACTAAGAATAAGTGGGAGCAAGGCATAAAGAGGAAATGGATTCCTTGGAAAAATAAATCCGCACTTGGACTTGGTCTTGCCTGAAAAGAGTACGTATCAAATGGCTTTACAAGTTGAAGGAAGAAGACAAGGAGAAAAGTGGCACAAGGCTAGACTTGTTTTAAAGGGGTTTCACCAAAAGAAAGGTATAGATTTGATGAAATATTTTCTCTCCTCAAGTTTGTTAAAATGACTCCAATTAGGACTATTTTAAGTCTTGTGAAGGAAGATTTGCATCTTGAACAGCTTGATGTAAACACCTTTTCTCCATGGGACTTGGAGGAAGAGATTTATATGCAACAAACCAATGGGAGGCTGAGGTCAAAGGAAGGATAATTTGGTATGCGGATTGAAGAGCTTGTATGGCCCAAAGAAATCTCCAAGGTAGTGGTATCGAAGTTTGACAGTTTATGATGTAATGATGGTTATTGTAGATGTCATTTTGATCATTGTGTTTTTTCTTTTGAAAAGCTAGAAAAATGGAAGCTTTATTATCTCTCTATTGTATGTAGGATGGCACGTTTGTTGTAGGGTCTAATATGCAAGATATAAATAAAAGCCCAAGAATAAATTAGCCAATCCATTTACGATGAAGGATTTTAAGTGCTACAAAGAAAAATCCTTGGCATGAGAATAACAAGAGACATGAAAAACTACAAATTGACATTGTCCTGGGTGAGTGGCTGGCTGCAGGAAGGTGTTGAGAGGCCTAGGTGTTCTAATGCAAAAACCAAATTTAGTACACTCACCTAAATTAACTAAGGAAACAAAGCATCCCAAGATGCTGTGAGGAGATAGGAATACATGTCCGTAATCCCTTATTCCATCAACAAATATACTTTGATGTATGCAATGGTTTGCAATAAGACCAGCAAGTATTGCACATGGAGTTGTGAGAAGGTATATGAACAACTCAGGTAAATAACATTGGGAGGAAGTGGATTCTCGTGCATTTGAGAGGTACTCACTACTCATACTATGTTTTGGAGGTCTTACACTTTTCTATTGTGGATATGTTGATCTGTGAAGGTGATAAAGACAGAGGAGCACCCATGTGGTATGTTTTACTACTAGGTGGAATAACAAGAAAGTTGGATTTCAAACCCAAAAGGTTTTGCACCCTCAACAAAAGAGGCGCAGTATGTTGGCCTTCCGCTGTACGTAGGCTAGTAAAGAGGGGATGATTTGCTACAGAGGCTTCATGGAGGAATGTAAGAAGGTGGAGAACAACAAAGTTGTACCGTGACAGTCAGAATTCCATTCACCTTTGGGAAGAACTCCACCCATCTAAGACTAAGCATATATGGGCTGAGGTACTACTACAATGGCATCCACCCTTGGAAGATGGGCATCTGAAGTTGGAAAAGATACACTCAGCTTCTAATCCTGCATACGTTGCTATCAAAGGAGTAACTATGATGAAACTGAAGTCTCATAATTTCCGCCTATTCCTCAAGAATGAAGATGAAGATGAGGAAATTTTCCAGTCCAAGAAGGTTCAAATTCCAACATATACATCAATCTATGGAGTTATTGAGATCATTCTCCAAGTGGGAAATTGTTAGTTTTGGAGCTTGATTATCTTCCGATCTGGAGAGGTCCTTACATTCAAACCTGCTGTTTATACCCCATGAAGTACTTACACCCTGTGGCATGTACACTCTTCCATTATCAGGGAGTGCAGAGGGGGGTACCCTCCTCTGGTTCTGGGGCTATCTCCCTCACAAACTGATCGTCTAATATACAAGGTCGCAGATCTAATGGTAGAGGATTATGTTAGAGTTTTTCCCTAGAAGGCAAAACCCCTCTTTATGAGGGAATGCATTGATCATGGTTGATGGTGAATATTGTATTCTAGATAGGAGATTGTGAGAGAGTAGGAAGAGGAAGTTACAACCGGTTTGTTGTAGGTTGTATCCCTTCATATACTGGATAATAATAAAGCAAGGAACTAACAATTTCTCTCGCACGAGTCTTCAATTTCTCTGGTGTACGTAGCCCACACTGGGTGAACCACATAAATCAGTGTCTCTATTGTATTGTGTATCTTCTGTGTTTTGTTTCCGCATTTGTTTTATTTTATTGCTCGGCGGTCCTATTTTTTCTAACATCTTGCACACTAGATGAGTGACTGAGTGAGTGATAGAATGATGCACCATCCTCACTTATTTAGAATAGTTGAGGGGTGCTAGGGTTATGTCTCTTCACCAAGCAAGGTCGAATTCTTCCAATAGTGTCTAAAACCACTTTAATAAACCCTAGGGGTCGACTTATCAAATACCACCATATGAATATGGTTTGACCAATACATAAAACGAGATTTGGTCATACATAAGTTTCGACATGATCAATCCACAAAAGGGGATTTGATCTATATAATATTAACTCAATTATAATTAGAATATTATTCACAGTTACAATATTTCAACACTCCCCCTTAACAAGAAGGGTATTCTATTGACATAACTCAATACAACATCATCATGAGAGAGAGAGGGAAACACCATCATCAACATCTGGAACATTTTCTGGCATATTTATAATCATCGAAATTTTTTCTCATCATCAATATCATCATCGTTCACAACATGGAGATGGAGTAGTGTCATCATCGTTCACAACATGGAGTTGGAATATCATCATCATCATCGTTCACAACATGGAGCTAGAATAACATCATCATCATCATTCACTTCATGGAGCTAGAATAGCATCAACATCATCATTCATAGCATGGAGCTGGAATAACATCATCATCATCATTGTCAACATGAATCTGAAACATTAACATCAATAGCATGAAGCTAGAACAACAATCTCACCAACACGAGTTTGGTACATCATCATCAACCGCATGAGGTTGGTACAACATCATCAATAGCACGAGGTTGGTACAACATCATCAACAACACAAGGATGAATCAATCAACATCATAAACACGAGGCCGAGAAAACAACATCATCAACACGAGGTTGAGACAACAACATCATCAACACGAGGTTGAGACAACAACATCATCAACATGAGGTTGAGACAACAACAACATCAAAATATGAAAACAAAATGAGGCAGGTGTAACAAATTTTTTTTGTGGTACTCTGACAAGTCGTTCTTACCGAAATATAAATCAATATAACAACATATAGTCTGAAGTAACAACAACATTTTGTGATACTCTAGCCCAATATGAATCAATATAACCATATAGTCTGATGTCATGATCACTAGTTTAATAGAGACCAAAGTCCAATGTACCCTTAAGGTATCTCATCACATGTTTTGCAACAACAAGGTGAACACGTCCGGGCTCTACCAGATACTGAATCAAGGTGTTCACAACAAAACATCGATCTAGCCTGGTATTCGTCAAATACATCGATGATCCAATGATCTGTCTATATAGAGTAGCATTAACCAATTCTGATGAAGTATCAACCAGGAGATTCAAATTTGTTTCCATGGGTGTGTTCATGGCTTTGCATTCCAACATGTCAAAACTCTTCAGCATTTTAACTTCATACTTCCCTTGGTTAAGGAGGTTCTTCTCCGGGCTCTGCCAAACTTCAAGACCTAAGAAATAATGCATTAGGCCTAGGTCTTTCGTCTCAAATTCTGCAACAATTTTTTTCTTACAATCTGTAATGAGCTTTTCTTCTCCTGTTAAGAATAAGTCATCCACATACAACAACAATATAACTGGCTCATCATTCATAACCTTGAAGTAATGGTTAGAACCATCTTTACTCTTGGTAAATCCCAAGCTCGCCAGGAAACTATCAATTCTTCCATACCAAGAATTGAGAGCTTGCTTCAATCCATACAAAGCTTTCTTCAATATGCAGATATGAGTCTTTCTATCTTCAACTTCAAATCAAATTTTCACATCACTTTGTACCAAACTGGTACACTTGTTAAATTGTAACTCAATCTGCACAATCGTGTGCTAGCTCTATGTGCTTTCTGCAAAGCACTATCTATCTGAGAGTAACTTCTTTACTTTCTCTGCAACTGTTCATTCTAGAACGAAGACTCTGCACTTGTAGTTGTTATTTATGAAGCTGAGAATGACTTGTTCTATTCTCACTATAGCTACTGAACTATGAGGGTATCTCCTCTATTCTATCATGGAAACAACTTCATCTGAGAGTGGCTCAATAACTGATACTGAAGGTATCTCTTCTTATTTCATGGAGGTAACTCTATCTCCTATCGTAGTCATGTCTTCATGACCCAACTAATGTAATACACCAACTGGTACTGGAGATAACTCAATCTCAAATATAGGGATTTCTCCCCCCTGAATCTCATACTGTATCAGAATCATGGTCATTCTGGTTGTCTTTATTTCTTCAATTACTGGAGTAAGTGTCTCGTCATAGTATTCTCCCTCTTGTTGGGAGAATCCTTTGGACACAAATCAGGCTTTTACATATTTATACTGTTATCTGCAACATGCTTGATTTGTTATATCAATCTTGGAAGTCACCATTGACTTCCCTTGTGGTCTCAAGGAAAAAACCATATCCCAATCCTTTTGATTGGCTTCATCCTTTGTCACTGAAACAAGGGAATCTTCTCAGGAGATTTCATGTCTCCTAGAGGTCTCTGAAGATACGACCTAGTCTTCTCAACTCATGGAATTTTTCTGCCATTCCTGGAAGATGTCTCCTTTTCCCATCTGATCCCCTCTAAGATCAGGCTCACTCTGAGTCTTGATTTCTTATGAGTCTACAAAGACTTCATAGTTTCTACAAGATATACTTGGTGTAGAATACCAAGTTTTAATATGAAAGGCTGAGTCAGAATTCAAACAAATTTTGCTTCCTATCAAGGTGGCTTCATTATCCATTGATCAAGTCTACTTAATATTTGGTCATCTTTGGGGCCTTTTGCTCATTATAATCAATCTCCATGTGAGATACCCTGTATCTAAAAAATATCTTCTTCTTCATCTTCTTTGGTGCATGAATGTATACAGTCATGTAGATAATCTTCTTCATGTCTCGTCTAATATGTTTCCTTCTGCAACTGTCACTATAAATTCTTTAGGGCACCTGTGACCTGCCCAGAACAGGAACAACAACATACACAAATAATACTCTTTATAGTAATAATAAAGCAATAGTGAGAACAATCATCACCTTAGCTCCTTTAGAGCTATCACTTGTGACCTGCCTGAAACAAGGGTTAAAAGTAAGAAATACAATAATGAGAGAAACACTCTTCTAGTGTTGTGATCAATCATTCCTCCATGGTAACCTGGAGGAACACCAAGAAGTTTCTCCTAGAGGAGATGTTAGTTATATCTGGTAAATGATTGCAATAAGAATTTATCTCAATATGCTCACATGCGACCAAGTACAATACTCTTCAAAGACTACTATCTCAACTATAGTGTTTACTTGTAATCAGGTAGCTGTCAAACTTGTCATGTGCAAATTTGAATCTTATCAACTTAATCAATCGAACCTTGAACCTGGAGTCTTTTCCTCAAGAATGAGTGTGTTGCTTTTCTTCCAAGTCTCCTTCACTCAATATGACAAGTGATTTCTTCAACCTATCCTATGTACTAAGACAATATGCTATCTTGACAAAAATCTAAGTTAGAGAATAAACTCTAATCTCAATCTAATACCTTGACTTTAATTTTGACTAAGGGTTAGTATGATGGTCATAACTTCAACATACAACCTAGATGTTCAAAATAATGTCATAAAAAATGGAAGTATATAAATATAATCAAACCCGGTGTGTTGGATATGATATCCTTCTAGATCTACGATTGTTGTTTAGACAAAATATCCTTTCTCCTGCAAGTACCCTTTAGAATAATGATACAATTTTGAACATATGTAAGTACATACCTCTGATAGTATCATAAGGTAGTGGCACCATCCGACAACAATGGAAACAAACATTTAAAAAATTCAAAGGTGTTGCAACTGATACTACAACTGATATTGATACTGCAACTGCAACTGCAATTGCAATTGCAACTTAGGGTTTTATGAGGAAACCCTAATTTTTCAAACTTCAAATTTTGGAATTTTTATCCAGTGACTAGATGTGATGGGCTGAGGCAAGTAGGCTGGAGCTATCTGTTTTAAAAATTTTCAAATTTTACCCCTTGAAACTTGACCTGCGCAAATCTGGACTAGTACTTTTGGTACTGGTTCTGGTTTCCTAGTTTTCTGGTACCAGTCAAAACTAGGGTTTTACTTTTCGAAGAATCTGGCCACTGAAAAGGTGCACTCAAGCTGCCAAAAGATGCGCTAGGATAGGGTGCACTTTCCTAGATGGTTTTTCGTAAAAAATTCCTTTCCAATAAAAATCCCTAATTTCCTTGTACGAAAACAATGACATTTTTAGATACCCAATGAAAGGTGTTGTATTCAGTGAAGCTATGATACCATGTTAAATTTAGAGCTGCAATTAAGTTCTTTTTAATTTACTAGACAATAATAGCATAAACAGGATCAATGAAAGAAACACAATCACAAGGTACACAACATTTTATCCTGGGAAACCCTTATGGGGGAGAAAAACCAACAAAAACTTCCTCAATAATAGATTTCCAATACAATGCCAAGACTAAAGACCAATCCACCAAGAATAACCCAAGACTGAGCATGCACCTCTATCTCCTTCTTCTAACTGAAACTTCCTTCAAAACTTGCGCACTAGATGAGTGACTGAGTGAGTGATTGAATGAGGCACCATCCTCACTTATTTATACTAGCTGAGGAGATCTAATGTTATTTCTCTTCACCAAGAAGGGCTGACTTCTTCCAATAGTGGCTAAAACCACTTTAATAAACCCTAGGGGATGACTTTTCAAATACCACCATATAAATATGGTTTGAGCAATCCACAAAAGGGAATTTGGTCATACATAAGTCCCGACATGATCAATCCAAAAAAAGGGATTTGATCTATATAATAATAACTCAAATATAATTAGAATATTCTTCACAGTTGTCGTATTTCAACAATATAAAATCTATATTATTTTCCCTAGAATTACACCAAAAAGCTCAATGGACTGCATGCTCTCCTCAACTACAATAGGAATTAATTAAAAAGGGAAATGAACAATTAGCTAAACCTTATATAACAACTATTAATAAATAAAACCCTCTATTCCCTAAGGAACTTTGAACAACTATTATAACCCGAAATTAAATAGTTTCCCAACCTACAAGACAAATACAACGTTAGAGTTAGATAAGAAAAATAAAACATAAAACAATTGAAAATAAAATAAAATAAAATAAAAGAAACGAAGAAAATTTCCATTACAAAAATAAACAAATGATTAATTGAGTTCTGCATTAAAATATCTTATTTGGATTAACTTCATGGTATGTCAAAGGATGCATTCTACACTTCAATATTGAAGAGATTGTAATGTCTGTATTATCTTTGTAATGCTAAGCTCAACATATGTCGACAATTTTGAGATCTTATATACTGACTCAATATAATATGTTGCACAAAATTAAAATATAGTAATAAAAAATCTAATACGAGTGAAATGATATTCATTCAAAAATCTTTATATTTATGAAAAAACATTATAAAAATGAACTATTAGAAGAAGAGGAACTAGAGATAAATTCTATCTTTCTATATATATATATATATATATATCTTAAGCATCATCGAGAGATTTACATCTTAATAAAAAAAATTTGATCCTTTTCGATGTTTACCCAGAATTAAGATGTATTTACACTCGTTCTTGACTCATAAAATTATATATATTGTAATTTTTTTTAAATAGAGTGAGAAATACTATTAATTTCACAACAAAACATATCATATAAAAATATGACACTAATCAAGACTATATAAACACCAATATATTAATTTAGTACTTGGCATAACTATCAAATGCAAATGCATGGCTTTGAAAAGGTTGAATATTTTAATATTTTTTACATATTAATATTTAGTTGATCTAAAAAAGATTATTTTATATCCACAATGCTTTTTATATCTATTAGGTCACAATGCCTTGGATGGATAGTTCAACCAATTACGCTAATCATTGGAGATTTCATAAAACTTATTATAAACACATAATTTTATAATTGTATAAATATATTATTTTTAAATTTTAATTCTCTTAAAATAAGATGACACTAAACACATAAATAATCATAAATATGATATTGAAATTTAAAACTTAATACAAAATAATAAATTAATGAGTGTCATTTAAAATTTTACCTCTAATAAAATTGATCAAATAGTGTTAAATTTTCTCTATCATTACTTTATAATTAAATTTTTATTATCATTCACTGACATGAAAGAGAGATGTTAAACTGGAACCATAAAATCATATTAAACCTTTCTATTTCTAACATTGTTTTTTGAGACTGTTATAATCTATGGAAACTTATTGACTTAAAGTACCTTATAGTGCATGTTACGATTTAGTAGACAATGGTTTTAATTATATGTTTATGTATCATTTTGACTATGATATATTTAAATGTGTCGCTATTATGTTTAGTGAATTAGAGTCATGTGCAATTTATTAATCTAGGGAGTTATTTGAGGTTCTTAAAAAACGGTTTTGATATTAATAGTTTTATAATGTTTTTTTTTCTTTTTTTTTTTTCTTCGAGAGATTCTTATGCATTTTTCAAAATTTCAACATGCAGATTAGTATGCACATTCTCTTTCTAATGAGTTAAAGAAGATCTAAAATGGAACAATTAACGAAAAGTTATGGTCTCAATAAGGTATTCATTTTTTTCGTAATGCTCAACACCATTCAAATCAAGATCACACATGACTCTAATTTCATATTAGGGTTAGGGTTCTTGAAACTTAGGTTTTTTCCCTCTTAGAGTCTTGAATATATTATAAAATGTAGTTCTAGCCTCTTATTATGGGTTTTCGTGAATGAGTGTAGCAGATAACTACCACCATTATGGCAACCATACTTGTAAAATGTTTTTCACCATTGTTTCATCAATACAATTTGGTATCTCTCTGTTTATGTTATGTGTTAATGTTATCTTTCATTTTGTTCTTAACATAATTCATATCAATGGCATCAAAACAATATTCTTTCCGTTGTTCTTTGTGCATGCCCCCCATGAGGTCAAGGAAAGGGAATTGGGCCTCAAGTTAAGAGCTTAGTGAAGCTCTCCCTCATCGATGCAAGTAGCTTCACATGGTAGAATAAAATAAATACAAAGAAACACGGGATCCTATAAAGTTGTTGCTCCAGAAATCCCACAAGTGAGAGAAGAACGAGATTATGGACCATTTCATGTAGATCATTTCACAACTCCCAATAATGATAGAGGCACCTTCGACAAACAATCATTTCAAATGAACGATACTCTTTAAGGTAACCATTAATTTTGATATCCCTCAGTTTGAAGGAAAGACAAACATAAAAACTTTGGAGATATGGTTAGTTAAACTAAAAGGTTATTTCTATCACTACTACAATACAAAGTCTCGACATTGTAGTTATCATCATTTGCAAGTATTTTATTCTATTTTTTTATTTTTATTTTTTAAGGTCGTGATTTCCCACACACACTTTTGAGGGCATCGTTTTTTTCTGTCATTTTAGTATTGTAGTTATGTCAATGTGTTTGGCACACAATGAAAATGCACACCTTTATTTTTGTTAGGTCTTCAATATTGGGACCATGGTAACCTATGAAATGGTGGTGTTTAGAAACACCCTTAAACAATGAAACACATGTTCTTAAGAATATTACAAAGATAATAATGTATTTTCTATAAGCAATGTGCATATTATTCATATCAAGTGAGGCTAGAACTTCATTATTAAATAGGTTTAGGGTTTACCCCTAAGACTCCAAAGTGTGGGATTGTAGTAACCACAATAACCACCAAATTGGTTAACCATAAATGAAGTGATCCCAAAGGTCTAACAAACCCCTTAAGTTGGTTTTACAGTAAATGTTCCCATATCTTCCCTTAAACACAATTTGGAGGATATATGAAGGTGGAATTATCTTATCACTTCCTCTTAATGACAAAGCCTTGTAGAGAACCGCATTATTACAACATGCCTTGTAAAAACTATAGAGTATCACATCTTCCATATTTCCCTCATAAAACAACTGAGCTAGGAACATTGACAACCAAAATACCTAAGCATGACAAAGTACAACATAATCGTTACCTACACAACACTTCCACCCAATCCTTTTTGGAACGTAGTGAAGCAAACTCATGCAACACAACTTACAATAGAGATATATTTTGAACTTGAACCTCCAAAACATATCCACACACACAGGGGAAGCAATAAGAGCCTATGCACTTATGGCTAAAGCTAGTTTCCCAAAAAACAATATTAGGGATAGTCTCCAATATCATAGTGCTATCGACTAAGAAATATCAAGCATGGAAGCTACAAACATAACCACTCCCAAATCATGTCACAAGAGCATCAATGAAATTAAGATATTCCAAGGATAATAGAAAATTGAAAACAAAATAAACTTGGCTTTCTTTTCTCAAAATTCCTTTTGGTTTATTGGAATCTATTGAAAAGTAATTCCTCATCTTGTCATTAATCTGAGAAATTCCTAGGAATTTTCCCACTTCATATTTGGCTTTCCTTCACTGTCACATCATCAAACAAATTTTTCGATTTATGAGAACAAGTCTAAACTATCAATGGCTCTTCAAAAACATCAAGTTGGGTTTGTACGTCCTAACAAAATCAACAACATTCCCCTCTAAACATAGGTTGAGGGATTACAACTATTAATAAGGCTCACATACAAGGCCCCCAATTAAATTCGTCCTGCATGAAAAACATGCAAATCATGCCAATAAATTTTTTTCAACAACCATTTTCACAACAATAGATTGATCAACCAATCAACATGGATAAATAGTAGTACATGGTTGTACATGCAATGATACACAATTGTATGAAGTCCTCAATAAGTTTTTCAAATGTAACCACAACTAATGAACATTCCAACCACAATCAATCTTGGTAGTCAAAATTGGTCCAAAATTTTACCTCTTTCACCTCTTCCGCAAATATTTGTAAGCATCACTACCGCCATACCAAGATTTTTTATTCTTGGATTAACTTATCTCATCTTTGTGATGAGGATGTTGAAATGGAAAAGGATTCTATTCCCACTGAACAAAATGTGCAGGATGTGATTCATGTTCAACCAAAGGTGTAGGGTGTCCTTTCAAATCAACAAAATTGTCACCTCTCTCCAACTTAGGGATACTAACATCAACCAAATCAACGATTTGTGCAGGTTGTTCTTTTTTCAACTTAATAGAATGACCTTCAAAAACAAACAAAATAACATGTACATAATGACCTTCCTGAAAATCAATTGTAGAATGACCTCCATCTGGCATTGGACTCTCACCATATCCAAGTCCTCTAATCAGTCTCATCTTAAACTCTATTGGAGAAACAATACCCTATCCATTTTCTCCAATTCCTCCACATGTACATCCGATCTGAAACACCAACCAAGACCCACTACTTCTAGTATGTTCTCAAATTTAGGAGAAACTAGTTCATTAGTAGTCAATAAAGCATGAGAAGAAGGTATTGAATCAATATAATCCTTATTACAAACACCATCACTACTAGCAATATCATCAATAGTATCATTAGAAAATTTTGACCAGAATTTGCCAGTGACCCTCACTCATACTTTTGTAGTCCTCCTAACTACATACATACCCTTAAAATTTCGTATGATTCTGATTTTTCTGCTCTTGTTATGGCTAAAACAAGATTTTGGCTCTATAATTTTTATTTATTTGATCTTCATCTTTCTCTTTGCTGATGTGGCATGTCACATTCCTCCTTTTATATTATTTTGCACCGTGTATTACATGGCCAAAGAAATCTTTATTGCACAACACAAAGATTCCTCCTTGCAGTGTATCACACTGATTTTCTATTTGGTGTGATATATCATATCACAACAAATTTGTTTTTTGTGCGACACATGAGAATTTCTCAAGTTTCTTCAAAACATTTCTAAGTCTTCTTCGTCTAGATGTATCTCTAGCACCTCAAAATATTTCCTATTTTGTGATGTATCGCACTGCAAAATATTTTGGTGTGATACATCGCACCCTTCGAATTTTTCCTCATTGCAATAAATTTTTCTTCAAAACATTAATAAATCTTGTTCGTCTAGATGTATCTCTTGCACCTCAAAATATTTCCTATTTCGTGATGTATCGCACTGCAAAATATTTTGGTGTGATACATCGCACCCTTCAAATTTTTCCTCATTGCAATAAATTTTTGTCTCCTCCCTTTATCACATCACCACAATCTTTGTCTCCTCACGACAAAGAGAAATTCCTCTTTCCTCTATCACACTTCTCCAAAAATTATCTTAGTGTGCAAATTCCTTGTTTATTGCATTGTAAGAATTTTCTCTCCTTGTGGTGTATCTCATGAGAAATATTATTTTGGTGTGATACAACGCACCATAACAAAAATCTTTTTGTGCGACACACCATTTTTCTCAAAATTTTTATAATTCCATCATCTTCTTCCCCAATGATAATGCTATGTTACATGAAAAATATTTTCATGCGATATACACTATATCGCACAAAAAATATTTTCATGCGATAAGAAAAAACTTCCCCAAAAACCTGAGTCTTGTAGTGTATCGCATTGTGAAATTTTTTTCTCATGTAATATGTTGCATGGAGAAAAAGATAATTATTGCAAGGAATTTTTTTATATCATGTGATGTATTGCATGGCCAAAAACGGTCTCTTTGTAGTGTATCACATCAAAATTATCTTTGGTGTGATACATCACATCACAACATAATTATTTTTGCGCAATACAAAAAACTCTTCAAAAATTTCAAAAAATTATTCTAAGTTTTTATCTCATCTTCCTTGGAAAAAAATTTGTATCACATGAATATTAGTTTCATGCGATACACACTGTATTGCACGAAAATGATTTTCATGTGATACTCACAAAATTTACAAGTCTTTTGAACACTTGGTCTTTTTTTTCTGAAATTTGAGCTCACGACTGTCGTGGAACCCATAGACTTGGCCCTCTGAGCTAAGTTCGACCACTCAAGAACCAATTCGACCCCCACACTAGATAACCCCATTACAAGATCCAAATTTGGGGATTTTTCCCACTTAAACACAAATAAAAACTTTGTTGTTATGTAGTAGTCCCATGCAAGCCTAGTGTTGAAACCAAGGTTCTGATACCAACTTGTAGCATACCCCTACCAAACCCATCGAAAAAATCTGACACCAATCGAGATAAATGTGTGAAACATGATAAGTATGCTCATGCAACTATCAAAAAATTAAAAAAATCAATAATGGGAACTGTTTATCCATACACAACATTCAGAAACACATTGTAAAATGCAACAACAAAATACAACATTTAAGCATAGAATTAGAACTATAAATAAGAACAGTGATAAGAACACTTTTCTTAGTAAATATTTACACAACTGGTTGCAAACGAAAAACGTTCCAACCAACTGTAGACTCTCTTGCTCTAGTTCTCTCAGCAACAGGTCACCCATGCGTTGGGGCTATGAATCTATAAGAAATAATGGCTCCTATGGATGGATACTGACCACTCAACAACCCTGATACCTAATAAAATTCCCAACAAGCTAAATCCTACAACAATTCCAATCCACTAGATTTCTTTCCCCTCAACCTGCACAACCTGAGGAATGAGATCCCTTTTTTTTCCACACGTCCCTCAAGCTATCCCCCTTCCCTCTAGGACTCCTTCACAAGTTGGCTAGGAAATATCTCAACTGGGGACTCCATGCGTTTTGACTGTACAAGAGTGCTCACAACAACATCCTCACATGCTCATTTGGGTAATTTATTAATAGAGTTCACTTACAAGCATAAAATCCTAATTCTCCATGCACTTTCTAGCTCCAACAAGATGTCTTCCATACCCACTATGGTTGTCTCTCCTTATTCCAACACCTCACTCTTTCCCCTTCATTTTACCCAACTATAAAAACTACTCTCCCCCTATACTTGAATTTCATTTTCTTCTTCCATGAATGCTCAACTCTCACACTTCCAAAATATGATTTTACACTAGAAAACTATCATAGGAAATGAATCCATTTACAACTATCCCAATCAACCAACACTCTCCCCCCTGAATCGACAATACACCAAGAATTGGATCCCCTTCTCTACTAGACAGTCCCTCAGGCTATACCAATTACCTTCCAATGCTCCAACACTGGTTGGTCAGGGAATCTCATTGTTAGGACTCCAATGATTCTTTAGTTGTAGGATAGATTCCCATCTACCTCAACCATCAACCCAATTACCTAAAAGGTTCATAATAATTTATATGGTTGTGTTTCCTTTGATAATGCATTTGCAAACATGTTTTGTTCATGAAAAATATGAGTGAAAGTAATTTGTTCAGATATGGAAGCAACCTCCTTTATTTGTCTTGCAAAGTCCTTGAAATAAATACAATGAATATGAATTTCATCATTCATTCATTTAAAAACCAAATAAGAGTCCCCAAATGTCTAGTAAGTTTCATGATATCTTTCTACCTTGCAATTTTTAATAAGATTTGGAGAGCATTCAATTGTGAAAATTTGTTTGTCCCAATACACAGGCTAGCCTTGAATTTGTTCAATTCCACCTCTAATATATATAAACCTCCACCACCATTGCTCATATCATTTGGACCTTGCCTTGCTCCTTGAAAGAAACCCCAGGGAGAATATTTGTCAACAAATAAATCTCATATCAATTGAGTTTGTTTTACTTTTGGAGGCACTTTGAATCCCATATAGAGACCACAATTATAACTGTAAATATGGAGAGAAGGGATTTTTTTTCCCTAAAAAACCTAAGGATTTCTAAAGAACCATATGGGAGTACATAATAAAATAAAAATTCAATTAATAAAATAATTCTAACTAATATTACATAATTGATAATTTACTAAGGGAAGAGGATCTAAATCTACCATGTCCATTTTTTTTGATGTGTTAAGACAATCCACTCCTCATTCAACCTTCTCACTTGTGATCTCTTCCTCCTCTTTTAGTCTATTGAGTAGGGCTTTCCACACATCTTTATCAACCTATGTTGATATTATGCTCTTTTTTCTTTCTAGCATAGGATTTTTTTTTACTATTCCCCTAAATTTTCTCAGAACCATAAAAAATGAAGAAAACTATAAAATTTAATGAAGAGACATAATGAATTAAAATAGGTAAACTAAGACTACAAAAATGAGTGTAGAAAAGGAAGAGTAATTCAAATTTCACATGATGTGCAATCTCCTCGTCTTCACAGTTTCTGTCATTCCGTTCATTACCCATTTGTCACTAAATTGTGGTTGGTACCTTTCATGAACATGTCGCAATGCATTTTGATTATTTTAAGTAATAATATCATCCTAATGTTTGTGTTATAATTTGGAAAACTCCCCAAAGACAATATCTAATATCTTTGTATGGAAACATTTTTCCTTTCCGCACTCTAGAACCTTTCCTTTCCAATTAACTTGTAGAGGTTCATTTTGACTTGATTCATGAGCTATATCTTCCCCTTATATAGATATTTGCATCAGTTCATATTCAACTCAACATCATGTGCTCCTACATTAATATGCAAATCATGGAAAAACCAAGTACAATGGAAAATGTTATTTATTGATTTTGATTCAAACATAAATGTACTCTCTATAATTAATTGAAAAATTCAAGATAAATATTACCTCCAATATGCATAGAGTGACTTCGGAAGAGATTCATTGAACTGAATCCATTCTAAAAAATGAAATCCTCCCTTATAAACAATTTCTTTGGTTTTGTTAATCCCTTTATAAACTTTCCAATTTTTTTCATTAAACCCTTATGCAATAAGAAAAAAGAATATTATTTGTAGAGATTAGAATTATAAATCCAAGTCTTTTAAAATAAATACATATATTTCAATATTATATACAATACATAATGTATGTAATTATTACTCACTTGTAAAGGTACATATTGATCTTTTGATTTTTTCTACCCCTTTCGTGAGCCTTCCTCCTATGTTCTCCTTCATTCAACATCATCTCTCAATCTTTTTTTGTTATAATCCATATTTGTAGTGATAACAATCTAATAGAAGAATGATGAATACAAGTAATATGGGGATAAGAAAGATGAGGGAAAGAGCGAATTGGGAGATAAGGAAGGTGTTGTTGACCCAAAAAGTCTGCTTTGGGCTCAGCAGGATGTTTACCACTTTTATTCCCCCACAAGTTGACATGAGGGTTGCTCTTGGAAACTTCTTATGCTCTGGTTCTAGTCAAATACAGTGGTAGGGGTCATAGTCAACACGAACCTTACCCTTGAAAGAGTATCAATGGGCTAATTATAGATTTTTTTTCTGAGCACCATAGTGACTTACCAGACACTATAAAAAGTATATGGCAACAATTTCAAGTCACTTTGTATCATGTCAAGTCAGTTGTAGGGTGTCAGATTCAGTCGGATCAGTGCCTCAATACCAGTTTGAGGGATAGTAGGGCCACAAATATTCAAATTCATGATTTTCCATAGCCTACTATTACTTATTAGACAATGATATAATGGCCATTAATACCCTTATGTCCATTGACACCTTGATGGCACCCAAGTGGACTCATCTTGGCCTTGTTTGGATTTCCTTGGGACCATGCTCTTTTCCCCTAGGGGGAGGCCCTCCCGGGATTATTTTTGAGTTCTGAAACCCTATCACATCAGAATTCCCTATGTCAAGGATGCTCAGTTCAAATTTCATAAGATGAGGACACAGTTTGCAAAAAATTCAAAGTTGGCCCCATTTGCTTGTCATTACACGGGTCCCACGAGGACATGGATTTACAGATAAAATAAAATGAAATATGTTCATTATGTGGAAGATACAATGATTTAATGCTGTACGGATCAATATAATCTTTCCAACCGGATATCATGAGCTTGGTTTCGATCCTCGATTGAGGAGAACGAACCTTCACAAATTCGTGACTAGTTTCACGGACCAGATTGGTAGCAGCGGTTCAAGGTTAAAAATTTGTTGTTGAAAGCCTCCTATTCAGAAAATCAAGAATCTCATGCCGTATTAGACTCAAATAAATTTCCAATGACACCTTATTTTCCTCAATCCGACATCGGATGACCCAGTTAGGGTTGTCCCAAGTCTCTGAACTATTTTAGGCGGGACGATTTTATAAGCTAGCATAAAAGAGTTTTAGGGAATCTAAAACAATGGTTAACGACCTCATCTCTGAAATTCATGAACACCTCATCGAAGTAATCATAGACACCTTTCCAATGGTACTTCTCTGTAACATCTCACTCTACTGAGCACACTTTTATTGACTTATTCTTTGAGGACACTTGCGTGCAAGTGATCCGGTTATAGTACATTGTGATTTCATTCCGATTATGGATTATATGTGATGATGATGATGTGTTGTGACTTATTATTATTGATGTATATATATTGACAGATTCTATTGACGATTTTTCCTGAGTATGCAAGACACATGACAGGTTATGGATGCTGATGGCATCAATGGACTTCCTTGGATTTCGGATTGAGTTAGGGAGTGGATTGTATTTTGATTAAGTATTTCATTTACGCACTTGTGACATAAGATTGATTACAATATGATTTATGTATATGGATTATTTACATAGGTTTTATTAGTGGATGCAAGCTTGACGATGCTTGCTAATCCGACTCACATAAGGAGTAGAGGGGTCATGCACATAAAACAAACATTTGAGGGAGATACGTAGCATCATCCCTGTCACAACCTACTATCACTCTCGCCGTGGTCTGAATTGTAGTTTAACGACTACCTATTTTGAGAGGTCGACGATGTTGTGAGGACGAACTAAGACAGTCACTCACGAAGATTCTAAGGGGCACACAATAAGGCAAAGTCCTTATTCCTTAGAAACCCTTAGTCTCTCACAAAGTCGATCGAGTGGAGTGTTGACTCCAAAGGTCGGACAAGCTTCCAAAACTAGTCAAAGGTGAGTGGTACCCTTAGATCACAGAGGTGTGTCTTGAAGGGAACTTTGCGTAATAAAAACTTGAGTCAATAAATCTAGGTGGCCTAGAAAACATTTAAATGATTAGACCTTGTTGGATTAACGTAATTAATTAAAACAATGAATTTATTAATTATAAAGCCCAATAAAATCCTAAGCCTAATTCAAAGTTTAATTAGGGAACTAAATAAAAATGTTAGATAAATTAAAAGAATTGAGATAAATCAATTTCTAGGAAAAAGTGAGAAAATTAAAGGTTGGATAAAATGCACTTGTGTGCATGAAAATAATAAAAGGGATTTTAAAAATAGAAAGAAATAAAATATGAGAGAATAAGTGTACACATAGAATAGTATCTAAAGTCAATCTATCACTAGTCTAACAAGAAGAAGACTCTTAATCCAACTCTAACTAAGATCTAGTTAGGAGACACATTAAATGATAATTTGGGGAACAAAGGGACAACTAAGAGCGAAAATAGGAACACATTGAGAAATGTGGAAAAAGATTTTTTAAATAAAATAAAATTGGTAATTACTTGGGGAGAGTGTGACAAGTGTGTGGGTGGATAATCCTAATTAAATTAATTAAAAAGTTAATTAATTGTGCATGTGGACATGTGTCAGTGAGGAAATTTATATAAAACAAATGGGGTAGAAGGGAATGGGACTCACTTATTCTTGGGAAGGTTATGCTGCCAAAATTATTGTGGACTGTGTTTTACTTGTGAGAGTTGGGATACCAAGCTTGAAGAAGGAGTGGAATCTCTTCCTTGCGAGACAATCTTGGAGCTATTGCATTCTGTTTTTTGTTTTGTGTGTGGCCCCTTGCATCTCAGGGGGCTAAGGGGGAAGAAGAGTACCCCTAGCATTTGGCTGGGAGGTACCGGTGAGGTCACTCGATTAGCAGGAAAGAAGGCAAGCGCTGTGAAAATACATCAACTGGGAACTCGACTACTTCATAACCGCTGATCATGTTTTCTTTAATTGTAGTTGTTCAAGGATTGAATGTATCTCTGTATAATAGAATACATGGTAGGATTGTTAAATTCATGTTATTCCATAATGTTATTTAGTATACAAGATCTAAACTACCGTTTTATGGTAGTGATGTGCTAAAAATGGTAATGTATATAATTGAATTCTGGTTACTTTCTTTAAAAAAAAAAACGTGAATTATTATTCCAATTCATTACTTCCTGTGTTATTATCTTATTATCTTGAAGAACAAAAATATATTATGTGAATATATAATTCCCGTGAGTATCTTGGAACAACAAAACTATTATTTTGTTCGTAGACCAAAATTAGAGGTAAGCGTCGAGTCGTTTGAACGAGTATTTGTTTGTTATCCTTAATCAAAGTTTATACTATATACTGAATTCTGAGAAATTTTGTCATCTCCAAGAAAACTATTTGTGAAATTTTAAATTTTTGTTTTGTATAGTTGAGTTGAATTAATTGTATAGTTAATAGTTGAGAAAAAAAAAACTATGGATGTATTCATTTTTTTTTTTAAGTAAGAGGTATTGTATATTAAGATCCTGCCAAAACCAAATTGGTGTTCCAAATTACATTCATAGTCATACTGGAATCACTGGACTGCCCCAACAGAGGGGAAACCAGTCCAGCCAACATAGGATTTACGCAAAACAGTTCTAAAACTAAGACAAAAAAGGGTTGGATGAACTGTTCTTCCACTGGGACTAACTGAAACTAACAGACTGCGCATAAAAACAAACTTAAACACCTGGAAGGTATCCCGGGTGCGTGGAAGAGAGGTCCCCCGGCCAAGGTTCCTCCTCGATGTAAGTCGGCCCCGTAGACCATATCACCTCGCCTTTCACATTGTCCGCAACACCCTCGGCATCTGTCATCTCCTCCTACCGCTGTCGATTTGCCGAGTCTGCCTTCGCTGTACTGCAGTTGGTCTGCTCTAGCCCTGTTTCCTCTGCTCATTGTTCCTTGGCGTCTCCCTCACCGGTTGCTGTACGAGGCATCTCCTCTGAGGTCACTCCATCCAGGTGAGAGGGGAAGGCCTCGCGCATGGATGCAAGGAGTTGAAGGAGGGTGGTAACCTTATCATCTGTAGACTGCAAGCGGAAGTGGAGGTCCTCCACCCCCCGACGAAGTTCAAACACCAGGCCATAGATGATGTCTAAGCTATCTCAGAGCTGCATACCATTGTAGGAGTCGGAAGGCTGGTGATCAGAATTCCCTGGCCTACGGGGAGGGGGGGGGTGCTTCTGGAGAGCTTCGAGGGAAATCAGTGACTGGCGCTGGGACATGCATGGAAGAGGCGATACAGAGACGCGAGGGAGCATCCATCGTCCAAGGGACAATTGCCAAAGAGTGCAATTGCGAGGCCATCGGGGAAGGTTCAGGCTGTATGGGAAGTGAAGAGCGGATGGAGGATGAGCCAGGAGGTGGGAGTGGGGGTCTGCGAGGCTTCCATGGGGAGCCCCGCTTCGGCCTCCCTCTCGGGCGAGGCATTGGACTGTTCGAAGAAGCAAGGTGCAACGAACGGACGTGGAGTGCGTGGAGACAGAAGAGGCTGGCCAAGAGCCGAAGGAAGCTAGGCGTGTTAGTCCATGATCGCGAAGGGAGAAGCCCTTCACTCTTCGACCAGAGACGGGAGCGGTGCATCTGCAGTAGAGACATGCTATGGCGGTCGAAGTAGAGGGNATGCTGGAGGGGGGTGACGGCCGCCGACACGAGCCCGTCACGTGGCCTCGTGCCTAGTGGGCTAGTGCCGACCTCCTCCGCGTGCCAAGTGTGTTCCAAAATCACCCCATCCAGGGGACTATGGATGTATTCATTATTCTTAATAGTTGAGTTGAATTAATTGTATAGTTAATATATTTAAATAAATTAATGATATGTTATCAATAATGTTCTAATAAATTATGTTACTTATCTCATCACACCTTGGTATGGGAGATGCACAAACAATAATATTGATCTCATCGACTTTAAATTGATTACTATTGATTTTAACTTCATTATGGTTTGGCCGAGTTGGATTGTCGTATCAATGGGTTAGTTACCACTTATTAGTTTAGATCGGAATAAATTCCTAAGATATTCGTGGCAATAGAAACTGATTAGTAAGGCACATCTTATCTAATTAGATGCGAGAAAAGGTTATATAATTGTCACAAGAAATTGTAATGGAAAATTTTATATGTGTTCTCTTGCCCTTGTATTAAAACATTTATAAAATGCAACTTAAATCTAAGTTGATTAAGGGATCACTAATAAATAAGTAGTTACTAGTATTAAAAATTTGAGAGGAAGTCGAGAGAATTAATTTAAGTCATAGTCTTTTCTCATGTTTAAAATTATTCTTAAGATTGAGAATTTAATTCGTTCAGTGTACTACACTTATTTCTTCCATTTGAAAGAAAGTAAAGGACTTAATCCTTGTGGATTGATTGTATATCAATGGGTATAGTTGTAGCAATTTACTCAAATTATGTTATTCCTAATGTCCTACAGTATATATATAGTAATCACTTGTAAACCTTGTTAGGAACTTATCTTTAATGATTGATAAGGAATTTATCTTTAATGATTGATAAACTAAATAGATATTATAATTCATAAATTGATATAATAATATCATTAAAAACCTTTATAATTGAATTATCATGCTAGAAATCTCAAATTTGTTTTTATGAAACTGCATTTGACCTTGATGTAAAGTTTCATAATTGAAAAAAGAAAAGAAAAAAAGAGAGTCTGTCATATAAATTGTTCCTTAAGTTAGCATAAGCTATTTTTTTTATAGGTCCAATTATGCATATGTTCATATGATTACTCTAGTTCATTACTTCTTATCTAGTAGATGTCAAAGGGACATTACAATATCGTTGATGTTTTAGTCATGAATTTCGATGTAGGATTGTAGTTAAGGGAACTAGATATCTCCTTGTTCTTCAGAACAGTCGCCAGTCCCGAGACCTTAAATGGTCAAAATCAATTAGATGAATCCTGGACTTGAGCGTTGATTATGTGTCTTGGAGGTCCTAACATTACATGATAGGTTGGGGGTAGGTACATTGTTATATTTATGTGATTTGGTTGATCTCGAAAAACAATGATGTTGTATTGAGATTCTTGTTGTGTAGTGATGAGATGATATTTGAATGTGTAATTATTAATGTATGTCATTATCGCATATCGCTTGTCCTAACAGTTTTTTTTTTCCCTCTACTAGGCTCACTTATTTTGATGTTGTAACAGAAGGTTCATTACATTCGCTTTCCCCAATAGGATATCGTATGGAGGTCTGAAACCTTTTGCAAGATTGGGTATTCTTGTGGTTCCTACAGGAAAATCAAGGTTTTTATACTACGGAGGTCCTTGGCCAAATTTGGGGGCCTAAGTGGCATCAGATCGGATGAGTGATGACACATTATCGACGGGCTCATCGAGACCTTTCCAACGGCATGCTTTGCATCCATTTGTGACTCTGTCTCATCCAACAACATTGTCAACCTCAACGTCGTTGTGAGTGCCTAGATCTCCTCTTCCAAGGGCTCAAACTCTTCTTCTGCAACCTCAAATAGCCAGAGAAAGGAGTAGGGTGGCCACCCAGCCACCGTCGCCCCTCCTTCCACTCATTAACCATTGTTGGTTTTAATCCCCCAGGTTGCAGTGGCTAGCCATACGAACCTGCTCTTGAAGTTTACGATCATATGGGTGACCTAGAGCTCGACGAGGGTTAATGAATGAAAATAAATCCTTTTGGGGCGTGATTGTATGGACTGGTCACCTAAGCAGGGAGCTTATGATAGGGTTAGTGGGTGGTCACATGGACTGTGCACATGACCTAGGGCTAGCGACAGGGGTCGACTTTTTGTAAAATTCGGTTATATGGGTGGCCAGGGGGCTTAAATCCAGGGAGGTGCCAATGTTTGTTGTTTAAAAGGGTTTTGTTTGAGTCATATGGATGCCAGGGCTAGGGAATAATGTTATAATAAGTTTTTTTATTATGGTTTGTATTTAAATTTTTAAATAATTTTATCTTATTTTCAGTTTAATTATTTATTATATATTTTAATTTTAATTTTGATTTTGATTATATATGTTTTATATAAATTACATACATATAATAATTTTTTTAATTAAAATATATAATAAATAATGAATTTAAATAAAATTTAATTTTTATTTATTTACTTTAGAACTATATATACAAAAATTAAATCCCCCCCCCAAGTCACTGAGTGAACCAATTCCATAACTTCATCATCCAGAGTCAACATTTCTCCCACCAATTGTCAAAATGATCGACGAAAAGTGTAGAATGCATCCATGGAATTCTCCTTCACAAATTCAGCCCATATTTTCAGTGGGAATTTCCAGAGTGACATAGACTCTTTATTGGTCTGGAAACATGTGCCAAAAGGGAGGCCTAATTGGAGGATTCTGGGGCAAAATCAAGCCAAACGAGGGAAACCCATTTCAGCTAAAGGAATGTAGGCCTGTAGTAGCCTGTTAAATCTGGTGTTCAACCCATATTTGTGATTTAATTGCAAAATTTTCCTTGATCAACCATCCAACCAACCTTTTCCCCTGAACCTTCCCGGGGCCATATCTTGCTCATATGAAGCCCAATTTGCGCCAAATGAAAGGCAACAAAAAGGTGGTGAATAGAGATACAACATGGTGGCTTCAAAAATCATATTTGTAGCTATTTGGTATGTTGGATCAACCTTCCAGGTTTCAAGACCAGGGGGTCCCTTAACCCAATCAGGCTCATATTGAAGTCATGCTTCATTAGCTCGTAGGGATACTTATAGGCAACAAAGGGGGGGTAAATTCAGGTCTAAAAAATTCCCGAACAATGGGAATTTCGTAACATTCAATGACCAAACCCAAGGCCCCTTTCCCTCCAAAGAAACCTCAAATTTTCCCCAACTCATAGGCCTTCATTGTTGGGTATATGTTATATTCTTTGGATGTGTGTGTGTGGGCGTGTCAGGTTGGGCGGTTTTTGCTATTTTTAGTGGATTTTTCTATTTTTAGCGGTTTTCTAAATTAATCCTGGATTAAGGGATTAGGGTTTTTGTATCTACGAAATACCTAAAAACATTGTATATATTGTATGGTGAATGGTGAAATTCGATATAATGAAAATAAGAAAGGTTTTCCCCGGTTGAGGATTTCCAGTATAAATCTCTGTGTACTATGTGTATGAGCCATTGATTAATTTTTGTTTTGCTTAAGAATCTATATGCATTGCTTTACTTCACAGGTTTAAAAATTACATGTGGTATCAGAACTCGTTTTTGGCTTCAGAGGGATGCCTTCGTTGTGGAGGGTTTGGCTCGGTCTTCATAGATCAAGTTTATCTTGGGTCTGTGATAAACCTGGGTTTAGTGGGAGATTTTGCAGTGGATATTCGAGTGTAGAAAGAGGAATGGAGAGCTCTTCTAGAATCGAGATAGAGAATTTCAACGGTAAAAACTTTGAGCTATGGAAGCTCAAGATGGAGGACCTTCTTTTAGACAAAGAACAATGGATCGTTGTGGATCCTGGTACACAACCTACTGGTACACAACCTACTGGCACATAGTCGACTAGTACACAACCTACTAGTACACAAACTACTAGTACACCACCTACTGGTATGTCAAAGGAATATTGGGAGAAGTTGGACATAAGAGTAAGGAGTACTGTTTGACTCTGCCTGGAAGATTCAATGTTGTTGAATGTCTCAGCAGAATCTACAACCAAGGAACTATGGGATAAGTTAGGGAATTTGTATCAATCAAAGTCCCTGGTAAACAAGTTGTTTCTTAGAAAGAAGTTGTATCATCTTAGGATGGAAGATGGAGATTTTGTGACNAATATTATGATTGCAAAAGAAGATAAGTGTATTACTTTGCTATGTTCTTTGCCAGACTCTTGGGATAATCTGGTTGTAGAAATTGGTAGTACCACTCAATCTACATTGAAGTATGAGGATTCAGTTGCATCCTTGTTATCTGAAGAGATAAGGTGGAAAAGCATGGATGGTCATAGCACAAATGCTTTATTTGTAAGAGGGTGTACCCAAGACAAGAATCCTGGCAAGTCTTCAGGGGGGAGACCTAAATATACAGGTAGATCTAAGTCTCCAGAAAACTCTTTGAGGAAATGCTAGAAGTGTGGTAAAACGGGGCATTATAAGAAAGATTGCAAGTCTAAGAAGGTTGGTAAACCAAAGGGATCTAATAGTACCTCTTCCCCAGAGGCGAAAACCTCCACTGAAGAAGGAGGTGATGTTTACCTGACATCTACAAGTACACATGCAGACTGTGATGTATGGTTGATTGACTCAGGTGTGTCATACCATATGACTCCTCACAGGGAGTGGTTATCTGAATATGAAAAATACGATCGTGGTGATGTATTCCTAGGAGATGACTCGACAACCCAAATCTTGGGACGTGGAAGAGTTCAGTTGTTGCTAAAATATGGAAGGATTAGAACTCTCCCTAGGGTTCTGCACATTCCAAAACTAGTCAGGAGCCTAATATCTGTAAGCAAGTTGGATGATGCAGGAGTGGATACTGTATTTGGAAATGACACTTGCAAGATGGTACACAGAGCAATGGTGCTGATGAGGGGAGTTCGATGTGGAACTTTGTACAAGTTGTTGGGAATCACTTATACTAATGGGTGTAACAATTCTGTTGTCCTTGAGCAGACAAATAAAGAAGACAAGACCAATACCATCCCTGAAAAGAAGACCATGTTGTGGCATCAAAGACTGGGGCATATTGGAGA
>SNQJ01S0011666.1:201861-220985 GCA_010110895.2 Picea sitchensis | reverse complement strand
CATCAAAATTGGCCCTTTTCAATGCTATTGCTTCTTTCCATTTGGTGAAGTAGTCTGTAGTAGTAAGAATATATATATGCCCCTTACTTGATTTTGGATTTATTGGTCCAATGACATCCAATCCCCATTGTGTGAATGGTTGTTCTACATATATGGGTTGCAAAGGCATTGTAGACCTCTTCATTTTCCCTGAAAAATTATTGACAAGGGATACATTTTCTTACCATCGCATGTGAATCATTGAAAACTGATGGCCAATAATACCTGGCTCTTATTATTTTATGTGTTGTAGTAGTAGGTGCAAAATTCCCCCACATATGCCCTCATGAAATTCTTGTATCAATTCTTGAGCTCTATTTTCATCAACGCACCTCAATAACATGCCATCATAATTCCTTCTGAATAAGATTTCAGCAATCAACACATATTGATTTGATTTCATATTTAGTGCCCTTCTTTCCTTTGGAGTCATGGTGACAGGAAATTGTCCAGACTTTAAATAAAAAACAATTTCTTTGTACCATTCAGAGCCAGATATAGGATTTCCGATTGAAAATGAAATTACTCCATTCAAAGCATCATCATTCACAATAATCTTGCACAATCCTTACCCTTTAACTTCTTTTAGAGGCTTAATTTCAATGTCATATTCTTGAATTTTCGCTAGCCAATTTTCCCATTTCCCTTCTCTTAATTGTTGGTTCAAAAGCATCTTCACTTGAGAGGATGGAACATATGCTATGACATGAGAATTTAAAATATAGGTTTGAAAGTGTGCTACTTCCTTTATGAGAGATAGGGTTTGTTTCTCCAATTCTGAGTATTTTAATTCATAGTCACCCTTAGCATTTCTTTGAGTAAGGACAGATGCCACAACATTTTTTGTTGCAAAACGAATACATGATGAAAACTCTTTGAAAATTTGGACTAATGAAGGCAGGTGTTGTAGTGATTTACCTTTTGATGTTACTAAAGGATTCATGTGTATCTGAAGTCCATTCGAACCTTTGATTTTTTTTCAACAATAAATTAATCGGTTTTACAATGCTTGCATAATCAGGAACAAATCTCTGCACAAAATTGATTTTTCCAAAAAATGACTGGACTCCTTTCTTAGATGATGGAGGGTTGAGTTCATGGATAGCCCTAACCCTTTATGGGTCAATATAAATTCATTTTTAAACAATGTGCCCCAATAACTTGCCTTCAGTCACATCAAACAAACTTTTCTTTGAATTCAAAGAAACTCCATATAATATAAATATTTCAAATACTTTCCTCGGATGATGGATATGCTCATTTCTTGTCTTTGAATGGACTGTTAGATCATCTTGGTAGTCCTCCATGAATTTCTCTATCAAACCTTCAAATGTGTGGTCCATATTCCTCTGAAACATAGCTCCAGCTTTTTTCAAACCAAACAACATCTGAGCATATGCATATGCTTCCCAACGTGTTATGAAAGTTGTCTTAGGTATGTCTTCCTCTGCAACTAAAACTTGATTGTATCCAGAAAAACCATCTAACATGGACATACAAGCAGATCTAGTGACTTGTTGAAGAAGGAATTCCATGTTAGACAAAGGATAATTATATTTTACACTTGATTTATTGAGATCTCTAAAATCCACACATAGATGAATCTCCCCGGTATTTTTCCTCACAACCATTGGATTTGAAATACCATCAGAATTCCTGATGGGATATATTATTCCTACTTTTTTCAATTTTTCCAACTCAATCTTCACCAACGGTTTTAACTTGGGATTCATCATTCTTATTTTCATCTTGACATGTTTTGTTCGTTCTCTTAATGGGATGATATGCTGAAATATTGTTTTATCATAGGCCTTTAGATCATAATAACTCCAAGCAAAACATCAAAATAATCTTTGAAGAGAGAAATATATTGATCAACCTCTTCATATGTATAATCAACTCCCAAGTTAATGTACTTTGGGGAAATATCAGTCCCAATATTGACTTTTCTCATTTCTTGAACTTTTTGGACTAATACTTCTTCCATGAGACTTTTGGTATGATCATCTCTTGTGAAAAGAGATTCAGACTAGATACAATTATTCAGAACAGAGGAAATGTCATTATCTTCATCTTCATTTTCATTTTCTAGAAAATCCTCTAGGTCTTCATCATTTTCGGGCACTTGGAGATACTCTTGGTTATCTGGTACTAAGGGTCGAAATACTCTTTTTACTTGAAAATATGCCTCACTCTAGATGTCATTTGGGTTCGAAAATGAAGCAGCCAATGCTAAAAAATCTGCCTTCTGATTTTTATCCCTTGAAATAAAAGAAATATTGAAAGAACAAAAGGCCTCCATCAATTCATTTACTCTTTTGAAATATAATTTGAGCCTTTCCTTCTTAATATTATATTTCTAAGCGACTTGATTTATTATCAATTTGGAGTCGTCAGTCACAATCAAATGTTCAATCTTCATTTCTCGTGCTAGAATCTTTCCTTAAATCAAGGCCTCATATTCTGCTTCATTATTTGTGCAAGAAAACTCAAGTCTGATGGCATGTGGGTGTACAAATTTTTCGGGGCTTTTGAGAACAATCCCAACTCCGCTCCCTAAGATTGAACAAGCTCCATCGAATGACATCCTCCAGTAGCCCGCAAAGTAATTATCTTCATTTTTTATATCATCAATCTTCTCCATATCCAGGATGACATAGTTTTTAATACCAATTGTTATCTCCTCAAATAACACAGTGAAATTTGTTTATTTTAGGTGATAGGAAGTCATTGAAAAATACATTTCTAAATTTTTAAGGTTCATTTTTTAGAGCTTTAAGTATGTAATAAAGTTTGAAAAACATTTTATTTGGTTTTCCCTTCAAAAAAGTCAAAACTCAGGTTTCGGTGGCTAAGCGCCTTTCCAAAAGGGTTTCTAAGCCACCGAAAGCACAGAAAAGTTTGTTTTTACTATGTTGAGTCATCATTTTCAAATGATGATTCTGAGTGACTGGAGAATCGTTTTTAGAAACGGGAGGTGGTTTTTGTTGATAACATGTCAAAGAACAATAACCTCTCTCATTTTTCCTACATGTGTCATATATTGGGAGAATAGAATTCATCTCTGAGCCCTAATTTTCGGATCTCAAAATTTCCCTGTTTGACACATGTTTTTGAAATGCAGATCCCGGGAAAATGAAAACGAGTCTCAAAGAACTGAGAGAGGTTTTTTCTCAAAAAAAAACAATCTACAAAAGTGTCTTCCAGTTTGTACATAATGGTTTTGGTTTGAGAGATATGGGTCAATATTTGAGCAACATATTTCCAGAAATTTATGTCTTTTCCAACCACCTCACAAAATCGATTTTGAGATAGGAGAAGAGTTTATCATATCCATCTTTTGAGGATCTGAAACTTCTTGTAAAGGCTATAAAGCCTATCAATTTTATAGACTAAGGGTTTGATTATGGATACAAAGACCATGTTGCTATTGTAATAGACTCTCATATATATAATACAAATCACAAAGTCCTTTCATTATTGATGTCAGACTGCCATTACCTTTCTCTTTCTGTACTTTGATTCAAGTTTTTCTTAACTGATAATGACTGTTATCTCATTTTCTCAGTTCATAAGCTTGATTTAATAGTAATCTACACTATCTTATTTAACCCATTACATGTGTGTTCTAGTTAATAAGCATAACATTCTTCATCCACCATTAAGTTACCTATCTGATCATTAATTCTTGAAAGCATTGTTTCATTTGACTATATACATTTGACTGTCTTGATACCAATCCAGTAGGTCAATTATCCCATTGATCCAAATATAAACATAAAACCAAAACACGTTTTAAGTTACCAGGGTTCTTCAAGCTACAACCTGAGAAGGACTCCTGGAGTGATAACAAATTGGCGTCGTTGTCGGGGAGAGGAGATTGATGCTCAACTTCATTGGGAGATTACATATATCCCACTTTGATGATAGACAAAGCCTGGACATTTCATTGGTTGTAATATTCTAACTGGCAACTCCATTGAAGAACTGTGGCTCCAAGGAGGGCTCATACTAGAGAAAATAAAGAGAGGCCACCAGCAACACCTATTGCAGACCCAGAGAAGATCATCAGAAGAGGAAGAGCTCTACAAAGGCAAACTGCTAGAAAAGAAAAGACATCTAGATCAGGTATCTGAAGAGGTAATGCTTCTTTATCTATACCTAGAACACCTTCCATCAAGTCTACTTCTGTTGAATCTTCTTGTTCTCAGAAAACTATAGTTGAATCAGAGAATCCAAAGGGTGATGAGCCTTCATTAGATTATGTTGTTATAAATCTTTTTCCTGAGAATATTTCGATACATAGTTTAGGGAAATAAGTTGAACAATCTACCCCAGAAGAGGATTGCTCCTCTTCTCTGAATTATTTACAAACAGAACCAGAAAAAACTCTACTCCTATACTCATACTAGTTTGCATGTAGTAGAGTATGTTATCCAAGACTTGTTTGTAAAAGGGGAAGAAAATCTAGCCCTGCTGCTAGGGCAGATTTACAAAGCCTTCTATTTTCCTGATCCATCCGAGTTTAATAAGACTCCATTGGGAAAGATCCAATTGACAGAAGATGAAGGAGATGAATTTAAAATCCAGGTATCAGTTCAGTAGTTTTCTTCATGAACTGTTGTTTTTCTTTATCAGCCCGTTCATGTTTTTCCCTTTGCGTGTAAAGAGAATCATTTTTTGTTTTGTATATTCAGAAAATTATCATCCTTCTTGTATATATTTGTCTTTAGAAGAAGAAGATCTACATACTTCTTATATTGTAGATGTTGATTCAGTATCTATACCTCATCCCGTTCATAAAGACGATCACTGTGTTCAAATCCCCCTTGAATCTGATCAACCATGTCACCATACAGAGGTCAGAACTGACTCAAACCCTATCCACAGTTCAGCACCTTGTGGCATTACTATTGAACCTTGTCATCAACATGTTAGTTCTCATAATCAACCTACTTCTTTTCAAATTAAGATCAGGATGAAGATGTTCAAACCTTTAAGGCTGCCCTATCTCCTTAATCCTTACCCTCTTGATTGTTATGGATATATTTCCCAGTTTTCTAGAGAGAATCAAGTTTCATCTAAGAGGCACTTAGAATCCTTTGAGGATTTTGTTGAGCGATTCAAGATTGTTCATGAAGATGTGATCATGAGATTTTTCTCCAAGTCTTTGATCAGAGATGTTGTTGCATGGTTTAAGGGTTTGAGAGCCGATTCTATTGGCTCTTGGATCAAGTTCTCTAACATTTTCTTGAAGTATTGGAGTGAGTGCGAATCACTAGATTCATACCTTGCTGATTTTTATGCTTTGAAGAGAGAACAAGGTGAAACTTTGTCTGTCTTCAATCAAAGATTTTGCAGCAGCTATCATGACATGCCTTTGGAGATCCGACCTTCAGAGACAACTGCCATGATATATTATGTTATGGGTCTTCATTCAGAACTTGCCCTTCTTTTGTTAGAACGAAAATCTTCATCCTTATGGAGTTGAAGATGCTTGAGAGTTAGAGGAGAACATCCATGCTTCTAGGAAGATCATAGAGTGGGTTTACTCTGAAAATATGCAAGCACATAAGAAAGCAGAATGTTAGTAGACAGGAGATCAGTATGTTTCAGAAGTTGAGCAGGAAGGTAATGAATGTGAACCAGTTTTGGAACAACAACGAGCATGTGATTTTATTTCAGATTCAGAGCAAGAAAGCAGTGAGTATGAAACAAATATGGAACAACAACGAGCATGTGATTTTATTTCAGATTCAGAGCAAGAAAGTAGTGAATATGAAACGAATATGGAACAATAGCCTGAAAGTGAGTATATTTCAGATTCAAAATCAGATTCTTCAGTATATGCAGAGTATTCTAGAGACATGTATACATGTGAAGTTTATGATCAGTTTGTAAATCAGAATGAGCCTATGATAACTAAATATTTCATAGGAAATTATATGTTTTTAACTGATCCTTATTCATATGATTTTAACACTATTTTATCATCATCTTCTGAGAACTTTTCCGAAGAAAACGTTGTGATGATTGATGATCAAAATATGAGCTCAAGGGAACAAGAATGTGGTCAGTCTTCTAGCAGAGGAAAAATCATAGTTGAGAAAGAGGCTACCATAGATGTGCAGTTGTTTCTCGAAGAACAATATGTTTCTGATTTTCCTTTCAAGGATCCGGTGGCAGTATTCATGGAGTTATACTTTTCAAAGAGATTGAAAGTTTCAGATTTCTTTAGCTCGCCCATGTTTTTAGGTGAGTATGATTTCCGGAAAGACTTCTTATCACTGTTGTCTCATGTCAAACATCATTTGTTGATCAGTGATAAAGATGATATTTCTTCAGTATTAAAATTGCTTGGATGGATGTTATGGAAATCAACCTTTACCTAACCTAAATGTAGATCTGGTTAGAGTAGGAGTAGGAGAATAAGCTTGTTTTATGAGCAAGTACTCTCTTTCAATTATTTTTTGTTGAATAAGAAGAGAAGGCTATAGGTGGGCTACATGCAGGCTACAGGGTGGCAGGGTATCAGTTCTAAAGGCAAAATGAATCCATATCACAATGGTAAAGGCTACAGGCAAGTTACAGGTTTGCAGAAGATCAGTTGCACAGGCCAAATGACTCCATAGCCCAATAGGAAAGGCATTGGATATGAGGTTCTTGAAACCTCACAGGGAGGCTTTCATCCCCAGAAGGAGCCAGATGTTATCTCCTCAAATAACACAGTCAAATTTGTTTATTTTAGGTGATAGGAAGTCATTGAAAAATACATTTCTAAATTTTTAAGGTTCATTTTTTAGAGCTTTAAGTATGTAATAAAGTTTGAAAAACATTTGATTTGGTTTTCCCTTCAAAAAAGTCAAAACTCAGGTTTTAGTGGCTAAGAGCCTTTCCAAAAGGGCTTTTAAGCCACCGAAAGCCTTAGCTTTCGGTGGCTTACACACGAAATTTGGGGCTCTCTTAGCCACCGAAAGTGCAGAAAAGTTTGTTTTTACTGTGTTGAGTCATCATTTTCAAATAATGATTTTGAGCGATTGGATAACATTTTTGAGAAACAGGAAGAGGTTTTTGTTGCTAACATGTCAAAGAACAATAATCTCTCTCGTTTTTCCTACAGGTGTCATATATTGGGATAATCGAATTCATCTATGAACCCTAATTTTCGGATCTCAGAATTTCCCTGTTTGACACATGTTTTTGAAATGCAGATCCCAGAAAAATGAAAACGAATCTCAAAGAAATGAGAGAGGTTTTTTCTCAAAAAAAACCAATCTAAAAAATTATCTTCCAGTTTGTACACAATGATTTTTTTTTGAGAGATATGGGTCAATCTTTGAGTAGCATATTTCCATAAATTTCTATCTTTTCCAGCCACCTCACAAATTCGATTTTGAGATAGGAGAAGAGGTTATCAAATCCATCTTTTGAGGATCTAAAACTTCTTGTAAAGGATATAAATCCTATCAATTTTATAGACTAAGGGTTCGATTATGGATACAGAGACCATGTTTCTATTGTAATAGACTCTCACATATATAATACAAATCATAGTTTCCTTTCATTATTGATATCAGACTGCCATTACCTTTCTCTTTCTGTACTTTGATTCAAGTTTGTCTTAACTGCTAATGCTTGTTATCTCATTTTTTCAGTTCATAAGCTTGATTTAATAGTAATCTACACTATCTTATTTAACCCATCACATGTGTGTTCTATTTAATAAGCATAGCATTCTTCATCCACCATTAAGTTACCTATCTGATCATTAATTCTTAAAATGATTGTTTCATTTGACTATATACATTTGATTGTCTTGATACCAATCCAGTAGGTCAGTTATCCCATTGATCAAAATATAAACATAAAACCGAAACACATTTTAAGTTACCAGGCTTCTTCAAGCTACAACCTGAGAAGGACTCCTAGAGTGATAACACCAACATCTATATAATCTTCCATCATTTTGTTATCCTTCTTTTTGAAATAAAATGGTCTCCTAGGTTCATGAGGAACTTTGATCATTGCTCCATATTTATTAGGTAACGTCATACGACTTCCATCATTCATTATATAGCCATTGATCATGGAAGACCGGTCTCTTTTGAGGACAACTCCATATGCAGGAAGAAGATCCACCACCACAATGTCAAAAACTGTAATAATATGTGGAGCGACAATAATCCAAGCATAAAAATATTTTGTTTATTCATAAGTTGGTACCTTCGTGGAATCAATTTCATAAATGATTTCGCTTGTTTCATAGTATTTGGTGCAGCTCATACCAAGTGCCTCCATCACTTCCAAATGCATGATATCGTTTGTCGCTCCAATATCAACTAGACAATTATGGAGTGCAACATCATGGTTTTCTATTGAAATATAGAAGGGTGGGACTTTGCCTCTCAATTTTACTACTGATGTATTTTGACTTTGCTTTGGGTTTGCGATAACTGTTTCAATTCTTCCCACTGGCTCATCCAACAACTTCATAATGTTTTCCCTCTATGGAGGAATTTTTACCACTTCTATGAAAGGAAGAGTAATTCTCAACTTGCTTAGATCATCAACAACATTATATATCATCTGAAGGGGATTTAGCATCTGGTGTTTCTTATCTTACTTTTTTTACTCTCTTTCTCACCATATTTCTCTTTATATTTTTCTTTATCTTTTTCAAAATTATCTTTATTCTTGGACTTATTTACAAATGCCCATGTTTGGACAACATTTTCTTGCGAGACAGGATCATCTTTTCCTTCCTCAAATATGTACATGGATGTCTCTCATCAATCTGTTTGTACAAGTTCAAAATTTATTCTGATATATAATCATTTTCTGGCTCAACTATTTGTTCATTGTATGGTTCATCAAGTACCGTTGTATTCAGAATTGGTTGTCTGTGACCCTCTATCTTTTTTGATTAACAACATTTTCAAACCTCGCTCTATGTTATTGAGGAGAGTTCCTTCTTTGTTCTGGGACCAACATTCTTGTATTGGGTATGTAAATATTGTTCCTTCTTAATCTTGTTATTTCATTTGTGTAATGGTTATATTCATCTGTGCAATCTCGATTCTTTGCTTCGTCTCCTGGGATGCAACAGGGTCTATTTTCACATCCGGTATAGTTCCTTTAAAGAATCCCCCACTGATGGTCTGATTTTGACTTGGTCATGGCCTTTGCTCTTCATTCTTTTTTGAACTAGATGCACCTTGATCATCAATCTTTATATTACCCATATGCCTTTGTAATTTTTTGAGGATAATGTGAGGGTCAAAGCCTGTTTCAATCATGATTTCCTCCATCTCCGTAGCTTTTGTCATTGCTTCATCCAGAGTATCAATTTGGGAAGTTCTGATGGAAAAATTCACATTGGGTGGCATGGAATTTTTATAGCAACCAAGTATTACTGGATCATTAGGTATTTTATCTTCAGAGATCTTGTTCAGTATTTTATTGAATCTGAGATTGAAATCTCTTATTCTCTCATTTTTCTTCAAACAAATTTGGGTGAAATTAGTGAGAAGGGTATGACACGCGACTGGGGGAGTGAACATACTCAAGAACATATCTTCAAGATCATCAAATGAGCCGATCGACCTTGCAGGAAATGTGGTGTACCCTTTGTAAGCTTGGCCCGATAAAGTTTGGAGAAACAACCTTACCAATATGTCATCATGTTCAACAATATGGAAATCGCAAACATCCAAAAACAAATCAATATGTATCTTAGCATCAATAGTTCCATCTCCATAAAATGTCTTCAAAGTACCTTTATGAAGAAGAGGTAGCCCATGTTGTTCACCTCACAGGTTGAGGGGAAACTCTCTTATTCTTCTCAAATTTATGAATAATCGCCTTTCTTCATGTCTCCTTTACTCTCGCCTTTCTTCTCATCTTTCTTGATGTCTTTCCTCTCATCTTTCTTCATGTCTTTCTTCATGTCTTTCTTCTCTATCAGCCATGTCTGAAAGTTGTTTCTTTTCTTCATGAGTATGCCTTTCAATTTCTGAGGTATGCAACTACTTTCTTTTTCTTCTAGTGATTGGTCATTTGTATTTATCTAGCTTCAATTTCTTCCTTTCTCTTGAGCTCGTCTTTCATTTCTCTGATCTTGTCTTTCATCTCTTCTTTGTCTTCGAAGAATTTCTCTTTCTTCTTCTTGAACTAGTGTTTCCCAGGATCTTTCTAGTTCTTCTCTAGTTCGAGCAGTTGCTATCACAAGATTATATAACTGATGAAGAATACTCTGTTGATTATTCAATCTGATCTCTAACCGGGGTTGGTTGGCCTAAGGAAAGTTCATATAATTTTAGGGTCTAGAACCAGATCTTAAATCTTCAAGTTTGTCCCCAGTATGGCCACAAAAAATGTTGATGCTTGAATTCGTCAAGGACCGAAATGACAACCTCACGAGGATAGGAATCCTCCTTCATTTTTAGAGAGGTGGTACTCCTCTTTGGCTTATGATATTCATAATAACTTCAAATCAAGAAATAATATATTACCTTAAGATAGTCCAATATTCTATGCTCAAAGAAAGATCAAAATGTTTAAAAGTAAAAAGTATTTATGAAAGAGTATTCATGAGAAGTGGACCAGGAATGTCACACACGACACATTACAGAAAATAAACAAAATTTTCTCACATCCATCATAATGAAAATAAAGATTTTTTATCACGTCAAAATAAAATAAGATGGTTTGTACACATAAGAGAACTTTTATAGAGTAATTTCTTATATAGATCAAAATAAGATTATGATAGATCAATTTCAAATACTTTATACTCAAGACTCAGAGTTATAAAATATAGTCAAAACTTATCCTGAATTAGTTCTCTGAGATTTCTAAAAAATAATAGTGTATGTTATAATACTTTCAAATTAAAGGTGTTTGTCCAAAGGATTGGGATTGGGGCTTCCGCGGACCATAAAGAAACCATATACAATAAGATAGAACGCAGAAGGAAGAAAGTGGGTAGATGTTGAATGGAAAAATCTAGAAAGAAGACAAAGAGAAATTTGTCAGGATTCAATTATACTTTTATATTTAAAGAATAAGAATAACTGGATGAAAATTGTTAAAGGAAGAAGCATGTGATCAACACGGACTTACTATGATGGTATCTCTCTCTCTTCATTTTCTTAATGATGTTTCTTTTATAGTCTTCTTGGTTGCGGTTTGATTACCAGTCATAACTACTTCTGTTGATATTTCAGAGATCTTGGCGATTGAGTTGTTCAACCATTCTTAGATAAAGTCCCTTAATAGGGAAACAATTACTTCTTGTTTTATTTTAACATTAAACAACTCATTTTCAATTTCTCTAAGATCAACATATAAATTTTGCAATATATTTTCAATATCTTCAGTTTTATTTGTGTACTTGACAAGTCAATTGTCAATGTCTTCATTTGTAAATTCAATCATATTATTAAACTTTTCAGTTGAATCTGTTTGTAATTCTTCAACTTGTTTTTCGAAATGATGTCAAGTCATGAGTATAGAATTTGAAATATATTTAGTGCTCGGGACTTTAACAGTGGTTCCCCCGATATCCAAATCAAGGATTTTCTAATATGCTTCATTCTTCCTTATTGATAAATCAACCAATTGAGTTATCAGTCCCTTTAATACATTAATTTTTTCCATATGACATGATTTTAATTGTTTGATGTGGCTCAAAGAAGGTAGATTTTCTTTCTTTCTTGTATGCTTTGTCATTGTCGAAACTGTCATTGCAAACATCACATATTTGTCTATGTAAAACCCTTCATCATTTTTCAAATATGAATTCAAGTATTACCTGGTATTCTGAATTCTCAAACCGAGATTAGAAAAACCATTTCCCATATCCCATAGTTCTCCAATCAATGACATTCTTTTCTTAATATTTTCTTCAACGAAATGTTGAGTGGCAATGATTAAATTCGAAATTACTTTGACTCTTGCACTCGGTTCTGGATTTTCTTGAAGACATTTTCCAGGATGAATCATAACAACGGAAGAAGCCAAAATAGGTGCAGGCATGATGGTTTCCTCCAATTATTTAATTCTTTCTTTCAGCTAAGCATTATCTTCCTCCATATGTGTAATTGAAACGTCAAGTGCATCCATTGTAACTTTATTAATATATGATAATTTAGAAGGAAACATATCTCAAGTATCAATGGTAGGTCGTAGATTCCCGCTCTTACTCTTTGTAGTTCTCTCAAAAAATAATTTCTTAGATTCTTTATCAAAATAGGCATTTTGTATAGTGAATGTTTCTTCATTAGAAAATGTCTCATCCTGGATCATGAGTGCAAAAATATTATGTACATTTTCTTTAGCCAATACTTCTACATCTGGGAAAGTGATATTTTCAATATCTACATCCAAAAACATGTTATCCAATAACAAATAATTTTCTGGAGCATGTGTTTCTTCCCCCTCCTACTATGAATTAGTCATTTTTCTCTTGACTTTTAATTTATGGGGATTCTCCAGGTTCTCCTTAGGAGGGTTCCTCTCTGTATCATCTTCTGACTTATTGCTATGCATTTTTCTTGTGTGGGATGTCCTTAGAAAAGGATTTTCCTTTGGTAAGGCACTTCTTCGAGAGATAGCATGTGACTGGACATTTTTCTCACTCAAGGGTTTACCTCTTTCTTTATGGTGCTTTGTAGTACTTATAACAGTCTCTATATATCCAGAGTCTTTGTTTCCTTCTTGATTATTTGGATTATGGCTATCATTTTCTTCTTCTCCGTTGATGGCTGAATTTATAAGTGCAGGGTTGAGCCCAACTAAAATAACATGATTATAAAAAATATGATTAGGGTTGAAACCATTGATTTCCTCTGCAAATCTCAGGTCAGAATGATCGAAACAAGAAACATATTTGTCTATTTTGGAAATCCCTCATAGAATAATTTAATCGACTTTCCACAGGAGAGGTATGAAATGTTTTTTTATTTTTTTAGAGCAAGTATGGAACTAGAATTTATATTGTCTAGTTATCTAAATGATAAACAACATATCAGATATATAAAAAGGAAGAAAAATAGGTTTTTTCGATAGAGCAGAAAACCCTGATGATATTGTAATCCCCCATTTTCTCAAGAACTCATTTTCCCTTCAGAAAATTTGATGCTTCCAATGATAGTTGGGAAGTGTCTTCCCTAAATAACAACTTCTTGAATTTAGACACAAAATCATAATATACCTCATAGAAATGATGGATGACCGTCTATCTCCATAGAGCTTGGTATCACATGGTTATAGGGTCCATCTTTGTTTTCACTCTTCGTTCAATGTTTAAACCCTCAAAGGTGTGATAGTATATAATAGAAAATATCAAATAAGACGACATATAAAAAAAAATCTTAGTCTTGAAATTAGTTAATTGTGCAGTGATTTCATTCGAAAATAGTGTTTTCATGAACCATGAAATGCAGTATATATAATGCCAATCAGGGAATGGTTTCTGTAGAGTCCTGGCCAGCAATTCAAGTAAACAAATGGGAAATTTATTTATAAAGATTTTTTAAATAACTTACCTGAATTATGGATATATCTTCAAGCATTGATGCGAGGTCATGCAAATACTCTTGAAGAATATATATTTCATTGTTCTTGATTTTTAGGAAATTTCTAGCTTCCTCCCCTTTATAAACCAGGTTTGGCTCGGTCAATTTCAGTATCTCTCTAAATATCGAGGATGCCAATGAAATAGGAGAACTACTCTGCAACGTGATGACCCTTGTGTTTTTAAATAAACTTGTCGATGTACCAGGTGACAATATCCTTGCATTCAAAGACTTCTGGAATGCATCACGCGAGAACTATTCCTGAGGTCCACACCTTGTTGTTCTCTTTACCTAAAACATTTGAATAATACCAGTATGAGTAGGACCAATGGTATTTATGATCTTCTCTAGTGAAGAGGTTCAAATTATCCTCATAGAACGATTATTTTCTCATGACTCTCTTCGCAGAGCTGGCCAACTTTTCTTGAAATATCACTTTGCACAGTAAAATGATTTTAAGTTATATTTATTTTTATGGAAACATTAACTCAAAATAAATACCACTAGCCTCGATATAAGAATCATTAATTAACGACAACTTCAACAAAAAATTTAGTAGTTGAGTCTATAGGGATAACAATAAATGTGACATCGAAAAATATGAAGGAAGGGACATGTAATGGCAAAGAATCAAAGTGGGGAAATAGAATGAAAAGGCAGGTTCACAAGTCCAAAGGTCCGCGAGTCCGAAAGTCCAAATGTATGAAATGGCTAAGTGTTGGAATATGTCAGGAGGACAGTGGAAAGAGTGGAGGTGTAGCACATAGGTCCACAAGTCTGAAAGTATGATATTTCGTTGTGCAAAAATAATCTAAGTGTTGGACAAACTTATACATGGGTAAATGGAAGATAATATAATTCTGAAGGTCCACTATTTTGAAAGTCCGCGAACATAATGAAAATGACTAAGTATGGTAGTCTTATCAAAACCAAGAAAGGGAAGAATAAGGGAAAAAAGAAATGGGGAGAGGAAACGTATAGAAAGGGAAAAAAGAAATGGGGAGAGGAAAAGTATAGAAAGGGAAAAGAAGAGGTAAGAAAAGAAACATGAAAAATAGAAAAAAGGGGGGAAGCACAAAAGAGGTTCAAGTGGAATTGAATACTAAAAGTTAAGGTATGACAGTTGATAATTGTTCACATGAGTTTGAACAAGTGGAATTGAATACTAACAAGGTAAGAGTAAAGGAAATGTCAATGGTATTTAGGACTCCCTAGACTAATGAAATTACGATGGAAATAAACTATGACAATTAACAAGGAAACCAATGAATCTATGAATGACCTTGTCTTGAATTTCTGTCAAAAGGTGGGAAAAAGACACCAAAGAATTTGGGTATGATGCTCAGTAAATTTTGGGATACAAGAAAAACAAAAGATATTTGCAAGTCCCCAGTGGAGTCGCCAAAAAAGAGTCATGTTATAAGTAAAATCCGTATGTTATGACGGCTCCAACCTATCCAGATGTGAAGCCGGTTACAACCTCTTTGATATCCCAACACGAGGCTGAGACTACCCACACCTCAGATGGTCCTATGTCTAAGGCAGTGAAAAGGGGGAAAAGAAGAGGTGAAAGACTTACGAAAAAAGTCTCTCTTAGGACCACCCACTCTGGGTATTTTCCTCCCTCAACTTCCTGGATGGCCAAACTGGCCTTGGGGGTGAAAATTATAAACAAGTTGACAAAAACACGCTTGTTGGTTTTTAGGACAAAAAACTAATAAAAGAAAACAACAAGTTTTTCGCTCCCTTAAGGCCTTGGGAAAAGGTTTAGAACTGAATCTCGGGGTAAATCGGGGTTCCAAACAATGGCCTAGTGGATATCTTATGAAAAATCATTGGAAAACAAGAGTAAAAAAGGCTTTAAACAAATACATCCATGTCCTTTTAGGTGGTTGTAAGTAATGACCAACAAGTTGTTCAGGACTTGTAAGGTGTGGGAAAAAGTCCTGAAATGTCCGGTATTGCCCGAAATTGCCCGGAAAATGGTCCTGGGACTTTTCAAAGCTTAAAGTTGGATCTCATAATTAAACAACAGCCCTTTAACAAGCTGCAACATCTATGAAAAGAGTGATATAACAGTTGCAATCTAATTTTTCATTGTGGTACGATGTGGACTGACGAAAGTTGGGACCTTAAGAATGTATTTAATTGTGAATTTTAGGTTGTTTATCACAAGCAGTGGCTACCATGCAGTTTTAAAGGTCCTCCCAATTAGGAAAACACCCATTATCCCTCAATGGTTCCTCTTAGTATAAAAGGAGTGAGCTTTGGTAAACCATGTGGCTAGAACGAAAATTTCTTGATGTTGTTCGGAGGAGGGATTAGCCCCTTCTCGTCACTAGCGCTTTCGAGCTCTTAAAGCCACTTGGATGGAAGAAGGATACCTTCGAAAATGAAGAGGCTCGGGACCACCCCGAGGGAGTTTTGGTTGAGCTTACCCAAGAAGAGTAGTATTCCAATCCAAGTCGAGCTAATCAACTTCTTCATCTGTGGCTTACGAGAGAAATAAGAATCACTCAATTGATACTTAAGAAGACAAATTTTGAGGAGCTCTTGATGAAGACTCCTAGGCTTTGACTCTTAGTAGTCTATAAATTGAAATTGCTTAAAATGAAATACCAATCCATCCATGTGGTGAGATCACATCTTGTTTTCACAAGCGTGTCTTTTCATTAACGAAATTTAAATCTATATATCAACAAAATTGAGATCTATCTATAAGATATAAATATATGTATAAGTATCTATATATATATCTAGATAATAGTGTTTTGTTTTTTTTATATTTTTGTGGGGCAAACCCCTGCTTTGATTTTCAAGTTTTGGTTTAGTGGAGAAGACCCCTCCTTTTTTTTTCGTGTTTTTTTGGTGTTTTTGCTTTGTTGTTTTGAAAGGGCCCCTTTAGGGGAAGTAACCTGAAATCTAGGAAAAGAAAATTGAAATCTAGGAAAATAAAATATATACTACATACCTACATTATTCAACCCAAAGCAATGGATCAAAACTCTTTGCAGGCTGCATAGTCGTCATATGCATGAGAGCTCCAAATGATTCCTTGTTTGGGGAATTGAATTTATCAACTAAAATTAAATGAAAGATGATTTACAAAGATAAAAATTATATTTGTTTTATGAACATAAAATTACATTCAAACTCAAAATTTCTTTACAATAATATAGTGTAATGACATTGGAACAAGTGCAAGTTTTTTTGTAACTGATTGGAATCAAAATAAATGTGAAAAATGAGTGTAGGGAGTAGATTTTATAGGTTTGTCCCAATGCTTTTGTTTGTTGTCTTGTTGGTCGCCTTTGCCTCAAACAGGTCTTCAGCGTGTTCCCGGCTTCTTAAGAGAAGCAGAATGGGCAACCGGATATGTCTTAACAGGATAACAATGAGATTTTAGTGCTTTTCAAGTGACAAAACTGAACAAAATAAAATAGAAAATGACAAATCATATCTACGTAACAACCAGATAATATGGTTGTCCCGGAAGGCTAAATTGACCGGATTGGTCAATTTTCCTATTTAGGACAGTGATATAAGAAACAAAAAATTACAACTAAAAGAAAGAATGAATGGGACAAAAACAAACATCAATAACCAGCTAATATAAGATGATTTAAGATTTTTCCTAAAGGACCCCTAGACCTATTAAACACTAACTAAGACTAAACACTTAGGCCCTTCCATGAAAATCTGTACAAAACACATTCAAATAAGTTAAACAAAGTTTTTAAGAAATGGAAACTAGCAAGTCAAACCCAAGGAAGCAACAACAACCACCTATCTAACCTAACCAATACCTCCTAGAGATAGCTAACATAACAAGCATTTACTACTACCCATCAACCCTTAACCAACTAGTAAACACATCCAACAACTAAAAAGAACAAGTACAAAATAAACACAAGACTCTTTTGAGAAATTTTTGCAGAGCTTTGGTACTTTATTCAACAAGTTCCTTTGTACAATGCCTTCCTCTTATTTATAAAGGAGAGGTGAATGATAGGGTTAGGTCACAAGACATTTGTCACTTTTGGAAAAGTGACAAGTGGACCAACCCTAAAGGTCTTTATCCTTATCCAAAAAAAAATCAAATCAGATTTGATTTGATACTTTTATTTACAATATTTCAATCTAAAATTTAAATCACTAAAGACAAAACTTTTTACAAAGCGTCATTTGGAAAAATGACAAAATTAGTGTGCCACCTCATCGCTTTCCTTGGGATTTGTGTCATCTCAATGGCACTTTGATGGATTCCTTATTTTGCAATTGTAAATAAGGTGGCATTCATGGTGTCCAAGGCCATACATGGTTTCCATATTTACCAGGATGAATGTAAGTTTTAAACCTGTGAAGTAAAGAAATGCATATAGATTCTTAAGAAAAACAAAAATTAATCAATGGCTCATACACATAATACACAGAGATTTATACCAGAAACCCTCAACCGGGGAAAACCTTTCTTATTTTCATTGTATCAAATTTCACCATTCACCATACAATATATACAATGTTTTTAGGTATTTTGTAGATACCAAAACCCTAATCCCTTAATCCGGGATTAATTTAGAAAACCGCTAAAAATAGCAAAAACCGCCCAATAATGTCAACCTTTTCCAGCAACACCTTCTTTTCCTCAACCATGTCTCTCACAAAGTGACACTGAACATCAATATGCTTTGTCTTCGAATGATAAGTTGGGTTCTTTGCCAGGAAGATTGCACTCTGACTGTCACAATCTAATCTCACTGCTTGTTGTACCAACCCAATACTTGAACACAATCTCTATAACCATATTGCTTCCTTGCTTGCATGAGTGGCTGCCATGTATCCAGGTTATGTAGTTGAGAGTGCCACTACAACCTATCTTTTTCTAATCCAATTGATTTCTCCTCCAAATAGGTTAAACACATACCCACTTGTAGATCTTTTGTGATCTTGATCTCCAGCCTAGTCTGCATCAACAAAGCCATGCATGTCCACCACTCTATCCATTTCTGGTCTTCCTTGGTAGCACAATCCATAATTGGTAGTGCCATGCAAATACCGGAAGACCCTCTTTAATGTTGTCCAATTCTCCTTCATTGGTTTTGGCATATACCTACTCAAAAATCCCACTGCATGTGCAATGTTAGGTCTAGTACAGACCATTGCATACATCAAACTGCCAATTGCACTGGCATATGGAACATGGGACTTGTCCTCTTCTTCTTCATGTGTCTTGGGACACTAATCTGCAGATAACTTTACACCTATAGGAATAGGAACCTTAACCGGTTTACTTCCTTGCATATTACACCTCTGCAATATTGTATCAACATATTTTCTCTGATTCAACCAGAGTTTCCTGTTTGCATGATCTCTTTTAATTTCCATTCCCAGAATGAAGTTAGCAGCACCAAGATCCTTCATGTCAAATTTGGAGGATGGTTGTGATTTCACCTCCTTGATAACATCCATGTTATTTCCTACCAACAACACGTCATCAACATACAACAC
>SNQJ01S0011666.1:186771-199679 GCA_010110895.2 Picea sitchensis | reverse complement strand
ATTCAGTGTTTTCTGAACCACTGTAATCAACACTGTAAAACATTGAACCAACAAACAGAAAAATAACAAGTACTTGAAATCTGAACCAGTGAAATTAAAATATGAACCACCAACCAAACCAGAAACAATGAATTATGTACCAGTAGTCATGGAGTAAAGGAGAGTCTTCACACACACATACATAGAGAAAACAATCCATCCATCCATGAATTTAATAACCAGCTATTTCCTAGCCATAGAAATGGAACTAATGGGAGGTACATGTGCCTGGGCTGGAAACTGCATGGCTTTCTCGTGCTGCCATGGAAACCTAATTGCATAACTCGAGTCTCCTCACCCTCCAACAAACATGTGAAATTAACCATAGAGGGAGGGCGCATGAGTTTTGTGTTTTCCCATTTTTCATAATTTTCTAATTTCCCAATTTGCATGGGAGAGGCTGTGGCATTAGCATTCCCTCAAGTTTTTCATTTTTCTTTTTTTTCATTTTCTTGAAATGTGTGTTAGTCAAGGTTGACTTTGACTTTGACTAGGGCTTTATTGGTTGAGACTAAAAATGTTGATGAATGAGATGGAGTCAAAAATGGATGCAAGCCGTGTTGTTGGAAAGGTCTCAATGAGCCCTTTAAAAATGTGTCATCACTAATCCAATATGATGCCATCTAGGCCCCCAAATTTGGCCAGAGACCTTCGTACTCTAAAAACCATGAGTTGCCTATAGGGACCACAAGAATACCCAATCATGCGAAAGGTTCTAGATTTCCATACTATATTTGATTGGGGATAACGAAGTACCGTCAAAAAGGTGTCCATGAGTACTCCGATGAGGTGGCCATGGATTTCTGAGATGAGGTCGTTAACCACTATTTTAACTGCCCTGAAACTCCGTTATGTTAGTTGATGAGATCGTCTCGCCTAAAACAGTTCAAAGACTCGGGACAACCCTAACTGGGTCATTCGATATTGGATTGAGGAAAATGAGGTGTTGTTGGAAAGGTCTTTGAGTCTACTGTGGCATGGGATCCTTGATTTTCTGAATCAAATGCTTTCAACAACAAATTTGTAACCTTGAACCACTGCTACAAATCCGGTCAATGAAACTAGTCACGAATTTGCGAAGGTTTGTTCTCCTCAATCGGGGGTCGAAACCAGGCTCATGATAACCCGTTGGAAAGGTTATTTTGATCCCTACATGATGAAATCATTGGATCTTCCACATAATGAACAAATTTTATTTTATTTTATGTGGAAATCCATGTCCTCATGGGACCCACGTAATGACAAGCGAATGGGGCCAACGTTGATTATTTTGCAAACTGTGTCCTCGGCTTACGAAATATCAACTGAGCAACCTTGACATAGGTAATTCTGATGTGGGAGGGTTTCAGAACTCAAAAATAATCTTGGGAGGGCCTCCTCCTAGAGGAAAAGAGCACGTTCTTGAGGCAAGCCAGACAAGACCAGGATGAGACTGCTTGTATGCCATCAAGGTGTTGGTGGACATAAAGTTATTAATGACCATTATATAATTGTCCAATAAGTAATAGTAGGCTATGAAAAATCATGAATATGAAATTTTTTTGGCCTACTATCTCTCAAACTGATAGTAGAGGCATTGATCCAACTGAATCTAACACCCTGCAACTGACTTGACATCATACCAAGTGACTTGAAATTGTTGCCATATACTTTTCTAGTGTCTGATAAGTCACTATGGTGCTCAGAAAAACATTTGTAAGCAACCCATTGATACTTTTTCAAGGATAAGGGCCATGTTGGCCATGACCCCTACCACTATATTTGACTAGGACCGAAGCATAAGAAGTTTCCAAGAGCAACGCTCAGGCCAGCTTGTGGGGGAATAAAAGTGGTAAACATCATGTTGATCCCAAAGCATATTTTTGGGTTAACATTCTTCGTGTCGGAGGGGAAATTCCTTCTAAGGCATGTAGAACAATGGGATCACTTGCATGACAAGCAGGAATACTCAATAAAGAGTTATACTTTTAAAGTAACTGAGGTGGGTGAGGGGGGGGGGAGTGAATTCCACTATAGTATGAGGACCATTTTTCACATTAGGGATAAATTGAAAAATGAAAGTGGTGCAATAAAGATATACAACAGAATATTTATCGAGATTCACAAAGAATAGAAAAAAAGGAATAATGACCTGGGTTTTGTTGAGCAATGTGGCCCCAGTGACGTGGGTCCCTCACCTGGATTCCGTATTAACTGTGAGAATCGAAGCTTAAGGTGAACCTTGGCTCAACACAAATTCGCATGCATGCCATCGATTCTCCACACAGAAACAAGCAAACAGGGATGTTTTTCAATCAGTGACCCACTGGAGAAATAACTAGCAAGCAAACCAATCAGTCAAGGGAGTAAATAAATAAGATTTTTTTTTGGAGAAGGTGTTGAAATATCTCAAAACTCTCAAGTGATTGTACTTCGAAGGCAAAAGAATGTTGCTTGGAAAATGTCACATCGTAATTTTTTGGGTAAAGAACAGTTGCAATCACATAGTTATGTAAGTCAGCATGCCATCAGGTTTCATCTTCACTAGGAAATGCTATGCTAACCCCCTTAGACTTTCCCCACCAACTCTAACTTAATAAAAACCAAGTCTACTCCTATTTAAGGTGATACCAAGCATGGTAGAAGGACACCTAGGATGACACTTTTTCAAAAATCCATATGAAGACAAGAAAACTAACTTTCTCATTAAAACCAAACAAACCAAAATTGAAAAAGAAGCATGCATCCTATGGCATTGAAATGAAACAAGCCAAAATGAAGGGAGGAACAAAAAGGGGTCTATGCTTCAAAACTTTAAATAAAATAAATCAACGTCTCAAAATTGAAATAAAGGAAAATGCATACAAACATCAAACGACAACAAAAAATGCATGCAAACAAAAATCTGCAACAAAAAAAATATACAAACAAAAAATCAGTAATAGGAAATTTATACAAACAGGAAATCTGCAATAGGAAATGTATACAAGAAGAAAATGTGATGACATATGTATAAAGGATGAGGTTTCTCAGGAATAAAATAACTTTAGGTGGCGACCATTCACATGGAACTCGAGTGGTTCACCATCCAAGGTTTTCAATCTAAAAGCATTGGTCCCTAAAACCTCATCGATTGTGTAAGGACCCAACCACAAAGAATCAAACTTGTGGTGTTTAGATGGGGACTCATGTGCTTTGTCCCAGAGTAGGACGTCATCACCTACTTTGTAATTCACCATTGTGGCTCTTTTATCGAAGGAACATTTGACAATGTCTTGTTTCTTTTGGAGGTGTTGGAATGCATATTTTCTAACTTCCTCTAGTTCAATAAGTTTGTCTAAACATTGTTGTAAGGGTTGGAAATCACCTTCTGCCTCAGCAATAGCCAATCTCAAGTCTATAATTTACAAGTGAACAGGAAGAACAACAAGGGTTCTATACACTAGAGTGTAAGGACTTTGGCCCGTTGTTGTCTTGGGGGTTATACAATCAGACCACAAAGCAAAGTTTAGTTTAGTGTTCCAATCACCTTTGTTATCATTGACCATTCTTTTAAGGATCTAAATCAGATTTTTATTTGTTGATTCAGCGAATCCATTAACTTGGGGATAATAGGTGGAGGATTGAAAAAGTTGGATGCCATATGTGACATCGAGGTGAAGCATGACATCAAACATGAAGGTTGATCCATTATCATTTAGTATTTCAGTAGGGGTTTCGAAGCGGGATAAAATGTTATGCTCAATGAATTCTACCACATCTTGCGTCGTAGCATTCCTAAGGGAAATTGTGTTAGCTCATTTCATAAAGTAGTTTGTAGCAGTTAAGATGAATATATGACCTGCACTTGAAGGTGGAGAGATTGGCCTAATGAAGTCCATACCCCATCTTGCGAAAGGGACTTGTACTTCGATAGGCTTAAGAGGTAAAGTAGCTAACTTTTTCTTCCCAGTGAAACGTTGGCAAGATTCACATTTTTGAACCAGTAAATGTGCATCTTGGTGGACTGAAGGCCAAAAGTAACCTACATGCAAAACTTTTGTTGCAGTAGTTTTGGTTAAAAATTGACCTCCACAAACCCTAGAATGACATTGTTCAAGTGCCATTTGGGATTGATCGAGAGTCAGACAATGTGACAAAACCCCATCAAGGTTTCTTCGATAAATTATTTGATCTTACAAGACATACCAGACAACTTGTAAGTGAATTGTTCAATTGGCTTTAGTATCCATGTCCGGTGGGAAAATACCATTCATCATAAAATAAACAGTAGGTTCATATCATGGTTGTGAGACCGACTCAGTTTTGTTAACCATTTCTTTGTAAGAAATCAAGCCTTCTACTTGAGGTGATTCAGCTATGACTGAGGCATGGGATTGAGTTACCAATGCAGACAACCATGTTCCCCTTATGGTTTTCGTTGGTTTAATCTCCAAGTCATATTCTTGCACACGCATGATCCATTTGGACCACTTACTATGTAGTTCAGTTTGGTTCAAAGCAATGACTAAGAGAGATGTAGGCACAAAAACTTGAACTTTGTGGCCTTGGATGTAATGTTGAAACAACTCCAGGATTTCTAAAAAGAATAACCATGTTTCTCAAGTTGAGAATAGTTTAATTGACGTGTCTTCAAATTCTGTCTTAAAAAGGCAATTAGTCTAAGGGTCTCCTTGTGGTATTTTTGCAATAAAATTGTAGAAATAGTCTCATCTGATGAGTTAGTGTACATGAAAAAATATTTGAGGTGGTTAAGACTAACCAGCAAAGGTGCAGTAGTAATATCTTGCTTAATGGACTCAAAAGCATTACAGGTTGGAGAGTCCCATTTGAACCGAATGTCTTTCTTCATTAGTTGATTTAAAGGTTTGACAACTTGAGCAAAATCAGAAATGAAGCGTCTCAGAAAGTTTATCTTTCCAAAGAAAGATTGCATCTCCTTTTTATGGGTAGGTAAGGGAATCCTTTTGATTGCTACCACTCTCTCAGGGTCCACTTTGACATCTTCTTGAGACACAATGTGACCCAAAATATTTCCCTCCATGACACCGAAAATGGTCTTCTCGGGATTTAAGGATATGCCAAAATGACGATATCTAATAAGAACTTGCCTAAGGTGGCCAAAATGACTACTTCGTTCTTTGGATAAAACTGTGAGGTCATTGAAGTAGACAACTATACTCTTACTCAACAAGACTTTGAAAGCAATGGCCATGGCATGCTGAAAGGTACTTTTGGCATTAATCAAACCAAAAGGAATCTTGTGATATGCATACATGCCCCAATGGGTAGTGAAGGTGGTTTTGTGACTATCACAAGGCTTGAGGGATATATGATTGTAACCTCATAAACCATCTAAAAGGGACATCATTTGAGCCCCAAAGACTTGTTGTAGGATTTCCTCCATGGGTGGGATAGGGTAGTTATATTTTAAGGACACTTTATTCAAATGCCAAAAATCAACACACAATCGAATATCCCCAATTTTCTTCCTAACAGGAACCAAATTTGATACCCATTGTGAGTAGCGAACAAAGTATATGACCCCTACTGCTTCCATCTTGTCTAATTCATCCTTCATTGTTCATTCTAAAGAAGGGTTGTTCTTCCTTTGTTTCTTCTTGTAAGGCTTTGAATTAGGGATTATGGGAATGGCATGGACTATCTCTTGCATATTGAAGACTTTGAGGTCCTTGTAGGACCAAGAAAATACATATTTGAACTCAATTAAGAGTTCTGTGAATTGAGTGATCTCAGAAGGGGAACACTGTAACCCTACATAAACCAGTTTTGGATCTTTCTCTATTCCTAGATTTATAGGGATGGTTTTTTGCACCTTCCTAACAGATTTACTATCAATACTAGGTGCATAGGCAGAGGCATCGTTGAAATCAAACATGGATTCCAACACAGACAAACTAAGGAGGATTTTATTGGTTTTCAGTTGAATTACATCCCTGGTTTCCTCTTCCAACTCATGGATGATGTGTAAATCTTCGAATTCCTCTTTATTTTGAAGGAAACTACAAATTTGTTCATCGGTATCAAAAACTTGCCAAGAGTCAACGTTATCAGGTAAGGCAGGCCTATGTAAGATTTGGACTTTTATATCCTCAACGAAGCTTACAAAATCGAAAGTAAATCATGAACCAACTAAGGCCAAAGTATCAGCTACGTGGTTTGCGGCCCTAGGTACATCTTGAATGTTGAAAGACAAGAATTTTTCAATAAGTTCCTTATCCTTTCGGTAGTATTGTTTGAGGCGATGGTTATGAACCACATAATTATCCCTGATTTGGTTCACAAGAAGCTCTGAATCCCCGCTCACCAACAAATGGTGAATTTCTATGTCTAAGGCCTTTTGGAGGCCTTGAACTAATGCTTTGTATTCTTCCATATTATTAGTGTTTTGGAAATCTAATCAAAAAGAGAAAGGGATTGTCTTTCCCTTAGGATCACACAAAAAGGATCTAGCACCAGATCCATGTTTGAGTTTAGCACCGTCAAAATCCATGCTCCACATCACTTCCTCTGGATCGGGAGGAGGGATATAAACATCTTCTTCAAATAACACAATATAAGTACCCATCCTCGTGTCTTGAAAATACACATGTTTCGTGTTGTAGGAAGCAGGTACAACCTGCTCTCGATATTTTGGCTCTCTCCTAGTGACAACTTCGACACCCTTATGAGGAAAGGTGAAGTGGGTTCCTTCCATGAAGTGGCAACCCTGTTTGACCTTGGAGGACCACTTTCTTCCTAAAAGCATACCATATGCTTCAGTTATATCTACTACAATAACATTTATGAGCATGCTCACATCAGGAGCTCGATTGAAAGTAATGGATAAGTCCTTGATGTAACAAATGGTCTCTATTGTCCTTGAATCCAAAGAAAGTAGATCTTTACAAGGGCATGTGCACTCAAGGCCTAGTCTCCTCATAACTCAAAGGGGCATGAAATTTTGCCTTGCTCCTGTGTTGATGACACAATTATGAAGCACAAAATCAAGAATATTTACCAAGACATAAAAAGGAGGAACTCTTGGATATAAATCGATGGCATCATATGCCTCCTTTGGTTGAGAAAAGGCCTCTTTGGGAAGAGTAACTCTCATTTATGTTCGTGAAGTAGGAGGGGTTTGTAGGGCACGGGAAATGTTTTCAAATTGAGCAGGTGTCTGAAGAGCATCTAATAATGTCATATGGGTAGGGACTTTCGCTAGATCTTCAACTACAATGTAAGATCCCAGTATTGGGAAGCATGGAGGAGAATCATTAGGTACAACCTTGTTTGGAGTCCATGGAACTCGGTTCCTTGGAGGGGAAGGTGATCTACCACTCATGATAGATTTGTTTTTTCTATTGTATTTTGGATCAGTTTTGGCTCCTTCCACTCCTTGCAGATTTGGTTTAGAGGCCTAACTCCTAGTTTTCGAAGAAAAGCTTCCAGAGGGAGGAGATTTATCATCGTGAGGCGTAGAATCTTCCATGTTGACATGATCATTCTATGAGGTGGAGGTAATCTTGTTATTTATGGGAGGTAAAGGTTCCTTTCCATATTTGAACAGTTCCAAGTGATGTGTATATGAGTAACAATACTCAGGATCATGGAAGTCTTGGAAAAAGTGACACCAATCCACTTTGGCAGCATTTTGCATGGGAGGAGGAGTGGGAGGAAGAGGATGTCTTGACCTCGAAGGAGCAGTAAATTGCAAGTCATTTACTTTTTTATTAAGGGAAAGGATTTGATTGTTCATGTTCATTAGTAATTTGAGTGTTTCAGAACTTTCCCTTTCTTCCATTCTTGAAGTTTGGGAAGGTGGGGGTCCATATCAAGGAACCTCGTTGCAAGGTGCCTCATTCCTAGGAATCCCATTAAAATGGATCTGCATTACAAGTGATGAAATCATATTGGATTCCTCCATGCTTTTCTCAATTTACAAGGTACTAGCCTTGGCCGCATCTAAAGTATGAATTGATTTGTCTTTCAATATGTACTTTACGTTTGGATTCGTAGTGGTCATGTACTAGTGGAACAAATTGTTCACCGATGGTTGGGAAGCCGTTGGGATTCTTTCCAAGGTGGAGGTAAAGAGTTAATTGAAGTTTCAAATTTTCCCTCCTTCGTGAATGGATATGGTTGTAAAATCCCTGAGTAGGGAAGCCACATCATCTTCTCCTTAGAAATGTTTCTTGAATGCTTGTACCATAGTGTCCCAATATATGATACTATCATTAGGAAGTAAGTGATACCATCTCGATGCTTCCCCTTCAAAGGTCCTTACAAAAATTCGAATGATGACATCAAGACTGGTTATGTCCATAAATGTTAATGCATCATAAACATTTTGTATGTTTTCTTGATCATTCAGTGGACCAATGCCACTAAACTTAAGAAGTCAGTTTGGGGCATTTGTAGGAATATTGTGAAGAGTTCGGACCAACCTTAAAGGATTCTCGGGTTTCCATGGCATTTCCATCGGAACAGGTGTTGGAATACACACAACAATTGTTGGAACGATTAAGGGGACAAATTGAGGGTTGGTAACTATCGATGGAATGACCGATCCTTGTTTTAGTCTTGGGTTTTGAGTAGAATAAGAGGAAAAAAGTGACTTAGTTTGCATGAAAAATGTAACAAGTTTCCCTGGTTTCCTAAATGTATGTGTCTCGCTACTTGTTTTCTTTTGCAAACTTTGGCTTCTTGTAATCCTGGAGGACATTGTTTCCCTAGTCTTAGGATGTTTCTTCCCTACCATATTGCAAGGGGATTAGCTAAGGACTTTGAATACAAGAGAGGTATAAAACCAATAATCCTATTTTTTTGACAAGATGTCAAAGCAACCCAACTATTGACGCTTGAATCCGTCAAGGACCGAAACGGAAACCTCACGAGGATATGAATCCTCATTCGTTTTTAGAGAGGTGGTACTCCTCTTTGGCTTATGATATCCTTAAAACCTTCAGATCAAGAAACAATATATGACCTTAAGATAGTCCAATATTTTATGCTCAAAGAAAGATCAAAATGTTGAAAAGTAAAAAGTATGTATGAAAGAGTATTCCTGAGAAGTGGACCAAGAATCTCAAACATCACACATTACATGAAATAAACAAAATTTCCTCACGTCCATCATAGTGAAAATAAATATTTTTTATCACATCAAAATAAAATAAGATGGTATGTATGCATAAGCGAACTTTTATAGAGTAATTTCTTATATATCTCAAAAGAATATTATGATAGATCAATTTCAAATACTTTATACTCAAGACTCAGAGTTATAAAATACAGTTGAAACTCATCTCGAATTAGGTCTCTGGGATTACTCAAAAATAATAATGTTTGTTACAATGCTTTGAAATTAAAGGTGTTTGTCCAAAGGACTGGGATAGGGGATCTCGCGGGCCATAAAGAAAACATATACAAGAAGATAGAATGTAGAAGGGATAAAGTGGGTGGATGTCGAACAACAAAATCTGGAAAGAAGACAAAGAGAAAGTTATCAGGATTTGGTTATACTTTTCTCTTTAAAGAAGAAGAATAACTGGATGAAAAATGATAAAGGAAGAAGCATGCGATCAGCATGGACTTACTATGATGGTATCTCTCTCTCTCTTCATTTGTTTGTTTTTGTTTCTTTTATACTGTTGTTGGTTGCGGTTTGATTACCGGTCATAACTACTTCTATTGGTATTTCGGAGATCTTGGTGATTGAGTTGATCAACCATTCTTGGATAAAGTCCCCTAATGGGGAAATGGTTACTTCTTGTTTTATTTCAACATTAAACAACTCCTTTTCAATTTCTCTAAGATCAACATATAAACATTTTCAATATCTTCATTCTTATTTGTGTACTCGACAAGCCAGTTTTCAATTTTGTCATGTGTAAATTCAATCATATTATTAAACTTTTCAGTCGATGCCCATTTTAATTCTTCAACTTGTTCTTCGAAATGATGTTGAGTCATGAGCATAGAATTGGAAAGATATTTAGGTTCCAGTACTTCAATAGTGGTTCCGTTGATATCCAAATCAAGGATTTTTTAATATGCTTCATTCTTCCTTCTTGATAAATCATCCAATTGAGTTATCAGTCCCTTTAATAGGTTAATTCTTTCCATCTAGTAAAATTTAAATGTTTTGATGCGGCTCGGAGAGGGTAGATTTTCTTGATTTCTTTTCTACTATGTCATTGTCAAAAAAATTATTGCAAACATCACAACTCTGTCTATGTAAAACCCTTCATCATTTTTCAAATATGAATTCAAGTATTCACTGGTATTCTGAATTATCAAACCGAGAGAAGAAAAACCCTTTGCCACATCCCACAGCTCTACAATCAATGACATTCTTTTCTTTATATTTTTTTCAAAGAAATCTCGAGTGTCAATGATTAAATTTGAAATTCCTTTGACTCTTGCACTTGGTTCTGAGTTTTCTTGAAGACCTTTTCCATGACGAATCATAGCAACGAGGGAAACCAAAATAGGTGGAGGCATGAGGGTTGACTCCAATTCTTTAATTATTTATTTTCGCTGAGCATTCTCTTCCTCCATATGTGCAATTGAAACGTCAAGTGCATCCCATGTAACTTTATGAATAGATTGTAATTTAGAAGGCAACATATCTCAAGTATCAATGGTAGACCCTAGCTTCCCTCTCTTACTCTTTGTAGTTCTCTCAAAAAATAATTTCTTAGATTATTTATCAAACGAGGAATTTTGTACTGCGAAATTTTCTTCATTAGAAAATGTCTCGTCTTGGATCATGAGTGCAGAAATATGTTGTACATATTTTATAGCCGATAATTCTACATATGGGAAAGCGATATTTTCAATATTTACATCCAAATCCATGTTATCCAATAACAAATCATTTTATGGAGCATGTGTTTCTTCCCCCTCCTGCTGTGAATTAGTCATTTTTCTCTTGACTTTTAATTTATGGGGATTCTCCAGGTTCCCCTTAGGAGGTTTCCTTGCTTCATCATCTCTTGAGTTATTTCTATGCATTGTTCTTGTGTGGGATGTACCTGGATGAGGATTTTCCTTTGGTAAGGCACTTCGAGAGAGACAAATGGTGACTGGACATTTTTCTCACTCGAGGGTTTACCTCTTTCTTTATGGTTCTCTGCAGTACTTATAACAGTCTCTATATCTCCAGAGTCTTTGTCGACTTCTTGATTATTTCGATTGTGGCTGTCATTTTCTTCTTCTTCGCTAACGATTGAATTTATAAGTGCAGGGTTGAGCCCAACTGAAAGAAAATTATTATAAAAAAGATAATTAGGGTTGAAACCCTTGATTTCCTCTGCAAATATCAGGTCAAAATGATCGAAACAAGTAGTATATTCGTCTATTTTGGAAATATCTCGTAGAAGAATTTCACCAACTTTCTACAGGAGAGGTATGAACTGTTTTTTTCATTTTTCAGAGAAAGTATGGAACCAGAATTTGTATTGTCTAGCTATCTCAATGATAACCAACTTATCAGATATATAATAAGGAAGAAAAATAGGTTTTCTGATAGAGCAGAAAATCATGATGATATTGTAATCCTCTATTTTCTCAAGAACTCTTTTTCCCTTCATAAAATTCATTGCTTCCAATGATAGTCAGGAAGTGTCTTCCCCAAATAACAACTTCTTGAATTTAGACACAAAATCATAATATGCCTCATAGAAATGATGCCTTACTCTTTGCCTCCATAGAGCTTGGTACCACAAGGTTACAGGTTCCATCTTTATTTTCACTCTTCGGGAAATGTTTAAACCCTCAAAGGTGTGACAGTATGTAATAGAAAATATCAAATAAGACAACATATAAAACTTTTTCTCAATCTTGAAATTAGTCAACGATGTAGTGATTTCATTCGAAATAATATTCACCCAGTCGAATATAGCATTTTCATGAACCACGAAAATGCATTATATATAATGCCAGTCAGGGAATGGTTTCTGTAGAGTCCTGGCCAACAATTCAGGTAAACAACCAGACAATTTCTTTATAAGTATTTCTTAAAGAACTTACCTGAATTCTGGATATATCTTCAGGTATTGATGCAGGGTCATGCAAATACTATTGAAGAAGCTATATTCCTTTGTTCTTTCTTTTTAGGAAATTTCTAGCTTCCTCCCCTTTATAAACCAAGTTCGACTCTAGCAATTTCAACATCTCTCTAAATATCGAGGGCGCCAATGAAATAGGAGAACTACTCTGCAACTTGATGACCCTTATGTTCTAAATAAAATTTTCGACGCACTGGGTGACAATATCCTTCATTCAAAGACTTTTGGAACTCATCCCACAAGAATTATTCCTGGGTTCCACGCCTCGTTGTTCTCTTTACCCAAAAAATTTGAATAATACCAGTATGAGCAGGACCAATGGTAGTTCTGGTCTTCTCTAGCGAAGAGGTTCAAAGTATCCCCACATAAAGGTTTTTTTCTCATGAATGTCTTCGCGGAGATGACTAAATTTTCTTGAAATATTACTTTGCACAGTAAAATGATTTTAAGTTAGATTTATTTTTACGGAAACATTAACTCAAAATGAATACCACTAGCCTCGGTATAAGCATCATTAATTAATGGCCACTTCAACAATAAATTTAGTAGTTGAGTCTGTAGGGATAACAATAAATGTGACATAAAAAATGTGAAGGAAGGGACATGTAATGGCATAGAATCAGAGTGGGCGACTAGTATGAAAAGGAAGGCCTGTGAGTCTGAAAATCTGAATGTATGATATGGCTAAGTTTTGGAATATGTCAGGGGGACAGTGGAGAGAGTGGAGGTTGTTCGAAAACACAGGTATTCCAACAGAGGATGAACACCTTTAGTAACCACTCACATAACCAGATCAAAGATCAACACACCGATGTT
>SNQJ01S0011666.1:171176-185512 GCA_010110895.2 Picea sitchensis | reverse complement strand
ATTCAGTGTTTTCTGAACCACTGTAATCAACACTGTAAAACATTGAACCAACAAACAGAAAAATAACAAGTACTTGAAATCTGAACCAGTGAAATTAAAATATGAACCACCAACCAAACCAGAAACAATGAATTATGTACCAGTAGTCATGGAGTAAAGGAGAGTCTTCACACACACATACATAGAGAAAACAATCCATCCATCCATGAATTTAATAACCAGCTATTTCCTAGCCATAGAAATGGAACTAATGGGAGGTACATGTGCCTGGGCTGGAAACTGCATGGCTTTCTCGTGCTGCCATGGAAACCTAATTGCATAACTCGAGTCTCCTCACCCTCCAACAAACATGTGAAATTAACCATAGAGGGAGGGCGCATGAGTTTTGTGTTTTCCCATTTTTCATAATTTTCTAATTTCCCAATTTGCATGGGAGAGGCTGTGGCATTAGCATTCCCTCAAGTTTTTCATTTTTCTTTTTTTTCATTTTCTTGAAATGTGTGTTAGTCAAGGTTGACTTTGACTTTGACTAGGGCTTTATTGGTTGAGACTAAAAATGTTGATGAATGAGATGGAGTCAAAAATGGATGCAAGCCGTGTTGTTGGAAAGGTCTCAATGAGCCCTTTAAAAATGTGTCATCACTAATCCAATATGATGCCATCTAGGCCCCCAAATTTGGCCAGAGACCTTCGTACTCTAAAAACCATGAGTTGCCTATAGGGACCACAAGAATACCCAATCATGCGAAAGGTTCTAGATTTCCATACTATATTTGATTGGGGATAACGAAGTACCGTCAAAAAGGTGTCCATGAGTACTCCGATGAGGTGGCCATGGATTTCTGAGATGAGGTCGTTAACCACTATTTTAACTGCCCTGAAACTCCGTTATGTTAGTTGATGAGATCGTCTCGCCTAAAACAGTTCAAAGACTCGGGACAACCCTAACTGGGTCATTCGATATTGGATTGAGGAAAATGAGGTGTTGTTGGAAAGGTCTTTGAGTCTACTGTGGCATGGGATCCTTGATTTTCTGAATCAAATGCTTTCAACAACAAATTTGTAACCTTGAACCACTGCTACAAATCCGGTCAATGAAACTAGTCACGAATTTGCGAAGGTTTGTTCTCCTCAATCGGGGGTCGAAACCAGGCTCATGATAACCCGTTGGAAAGGTTATTTTGATCCCTACATGATGAAATCATTGGATCTTCCACATAATGAACAAATTTTATTTTATTTTATGTGGAAATCCATGTCCTCATGGGACCCACGTAATGACAAGCGAATGGGGCCAACGTTGATTATTTTGCAAACTGTGTCCTCGGCTTACGAAATATCAACTGAGCAACCTTGACATAGGTAATTCTGATGTGGGAGGGTTTCAGAACTCAAAAATAATCTTGGGAGGGCCTCCTCCTAGAGGAAAAGAGCACGTTCTTGAGGCAAGCCAGACAAGACCAGGATGAGACTGCTTGTATGCCATCAAGGTGTTGGTGGACATAAAGTTATTAATGACCATTATATAATTGTCCAATAAGTAATAGTAGGCTATGAAAAATCATGAATATGAAATTTTTTTGGCCTACTATCTCTCAAACTGATAGTAGAGGCATTGATCCAACTGAATCTAACACCCTGCAACTGACTTGACATCATACCAAGTGACTTGAAATTGTTGCCATATACTTTTCTAGTGTCTGATAAGTCACTATGGTGCTCAGAAAAACATTTGTAAGCAACCCATTGATACTTTTTCAAGGATAAGGGCCATGTTGGCCATGACCCCTACCACTATATTTGACTAGGACCGAAGCATAAGAAGTTTCCAAGAGCAACGCTCAGGCCAGCTTGTGGGGGAATAAAAGTGGTAAACATCATGTTGATCCCAAAGCATATTTTTGGGTTAACATTCTTCGTGTCGGAGGGGAAATTCCTTCTAAGGCATGTAGAACAATGGGATCACTTGCATGACAAGCAGGAATACTCAATAAAGAGTTATACTTTTAAAGTAACTGAGGTGGGTGAGGGGGGGGGGAGTGAATTCCACTATAGTATGAGGACCATTTTTCACATTAGGGATAAATTGAAAAATGAAAGTGGTGCAATAAAGATATACAACAGAATATTTATCGAGATTCACAAAGAATAGAAAAAAAGGAATAATGACCTGGGTTTTGTTGAGCAATGTGGCCCCAGTGACGTGGGTCCCTCACCTGGATTCCGTATTAACTGTGAGAATCGAAGCTTAAGGTGAACCTTGGCTCAACACAAATTCGCATGCATGCCATCGATTCTCCACACAGAAACAAGCAAACAGGGATGTTTTTCAATCAGTGACCCACTGGAGAAATAACTAGCAAGCAAACCAATCAGTCAAGGGAGTAAATAAATAAGATTTTTTTTTGGAGAAGGTGTTGAAATATCTCAAAACTCTCAAGTGATTGTACTTCGAAGGCAAAAGAATGTTGCTTGGAAAATGTCACATCGTAATTTTTTGGGTAAAGAACAGTTGCAATCACATAGTTATGTAAGTCAGCATGCCATCAGGTTTCATCTTCACTAGGAAATGCTATGCTAACCCCCTTAGACTTTCCCCACCAACTCTAACTTAATAAAAACCAAGTCTACTCCTATTTAAGGTGATACCAAGCATGGTAGAAGGACACCTAGGATGACACTTTTTCAAAAATCCATATGAAGACAAGAAAACTAACTTTCTCATTAAAACCAAACAAACCAAAATTGAAAAAGAAGCATGCATCCTATGGCATTGAAATGAAACAAGCCAAAATGAAGGGAGGAACAAAAAGGGGTCTATGCTTCAAAACTTTAAATAAAATAAATCAACGTCTCAAAATTGAAATAAAGGAAAATGCATACAAACATCAAACGACAACAAAAAATGCATGCAAACAAAAATCTGCAACAAAAAAAATATACAAACAAAAAATCAGTAATAGGAAATTTATACAAACAGGAAATCTGCAATAGGAAATGTATACAAGAAGAAAATGTGATGACATATGTATAAAGGATGAGGTTTCTCAGGAATAAAATAACTTTAGGTGGCGACCATTCACATGGAACTCGAGTGGTTCACCATCCAAGGTTTTCAATCTAAAAGCATTGGTCCCTAAAACCTCATCGATTGTGTAAGGACCCAACCACAAAGAATCAAACTTGTGGTGTTTAGATGGGGACTCATGTGCTTTGTCCCAGAGTAGGACATCATCACCTACTTTGTAATTCACCATTATGGCTCCTTTATCGAAGGAACATTTGACAACATCTTGTTTATTTTGGAGGTGTTGGAATGCATATTTTCTAACCTCCTCTAGTTCAATAAGTGTGTCTAAACGTTGTTGTAAGGGTTGGAAATCACCTTCTACCTCAACAACAGCCAATCTCAAGTCTATAATTTACAAATGAACAGGAAGAACAACAGGGGTTCTATACACTAGAGTCTAAGGACTTTGGCCCGTAGTTGTCTTGGGGGTTATACGATCAACCCACAAAGCAAAGTTTAGCTTAGTGTTCCAATCACCTTTGTTATCGTTGACCATTCTTTTAAGGATCCGAATCAGATTTTTATTTGTTGATTCGGCCAATCCATTAACTTGGGGATAATAGGTGGAGGATCGAAAAAGTTGGATGCCATATGTGACATCGAGGTGAAGGATGACATCAAACATGAAGGTTGATCCATTATCATTTAGTATTTCAGCAGGGGTTTCGAAGCGGGATAAAATGTTATGCTCAATGAATTCTACCACATGTTGCGTCGTAGCATTCCTAAGGGAAATTGTTTTAGCCCATTTCATAAAGTAGTTTGTATCAATTAAGATGAATATATGACCTGCACTTGAAAGTGGAGAGATTGGCCCAATGAAGTCCATACCCCATCTTGCGAAAGGGACTTGTACTTCGATAGGCTTAAGAGGTAAAGTAGCTAACTTTTTCTTCCTAGTGAAACGTTGGCAAGATTCACATTTTGAACCAGTAAATGTGCATCTTGGTGGACTGAAGGCCAAAAGTAACCTACATCCAAAACTTTTGTTGCAGCAGTTTTGGTTGAAAATTGACCTCCACAAACCCTAGAATGACATTGTTCAAGTGCCAATTGGGATTGATCGGGAGTCAGACAATGTGACAAAACCCCATCAAGGTTTCTTCGATAAATTATTTGATCTTACAAGACATACCAGACAACTTGTAAGCGAATTGTTCACTTGACTTTAGTATCCATGTCCGGTGGGAAAATACCATTCATCATAAAATAAACAATAGGTTCATATCATGGTTGTGAGACCGACTCAGTTTTGTTAACCATTTCTTTGTAAGAAATCAAGCCTTCTACTTGAGGTGATTCAGCTATGACTGAGGCATGGGATTGAGTTACCAATGCAAACAACCATGTTCCCCTTATGGTTTTCGTTGGTTTAATCTCCAAGTCATATTCTTGCACACGCATGATCCATTTGGACCACTTACTATGCAGTTCAATTTGGTTCAAAGCAATGACTAAGAGAGTTGTAGGCACAAAAACTTGAACTTTGTGGCCTTGGATGTAATGTTGAAACAACTCCAGGATTTCTAAAAAGAATAACCATGTTTCTCAAGTTGAGAATAGTTTAATTGACATGTCTTCAAATTCTGGCTTAAAAAGGCAATTAGTCTAAGGGTCTCCTTGTGGTATTTTTGCAATAAAATTGTAGAAATAGTCTCATCTGATGAGTTAGTGTACATGAAAAAATATTTGAGGTGGTTAGGACTAACCAACAAAGGTGCAGTAGTAATATCTTGCTTAATGGACTCAAAAGCATTACAGGTTGGAGGGTCCCATTTGAACCGAATGTCTTTCTTCATTACCTGATTTAAAGGTTTGACAACTTGAGCAAAATCAGAAATGAAGCATCTCAGAAAATTTATCTTTCCAAAGAAAGATTGCATCTCCTTTTTATGGGTAGGTAAGGGAATCCTTTTGATTGCTACCACTCTCTCAGGGTCCACTTTGACATCTTCTTGAGACACAATGTGACCCAAAATATTTCCCTCCATGACACCAAAAATGGTCTTCTCGGGATTTAAGGATATGCCAAAATGATGATATCTAATAAGAACTTGCCTAAGGTGGCCAAAATGACTACTTCGTTCTTTGGATAAAACTGTGAGGTCATTGAAGTAGACAACTATACTCTTACTCTACAAGACTTTGAAAGCAATTGCCATGGCACGCTGAAAGGTACTTCTGGGATTAATCAAACCAAAAGGAATCTTGTGATATGCATATGTGCCCCAACGGGTAGTGAAGGTGGTTTTGTGACTATCACAAGGCTTGAGGGATATCTGATTGTAACCTCATAAACCATCTAAAAGGGACATCATTTGAGCCCCAGAGACTTGTTGTAGGATTTCCTCCATGGGTGGGATAGGGTAGTTATATTTTAAGGACACTTTATTCAAATGCCAAAAATCAACACACAATCGAATATCCCCAATTTTCTTCCTAACGAGAACCAAATTTGATACCCATTGTGAGTAGCGAACAAAGTATATGACCCCTGGTGCTTCCATCTTGTCTAATTCATCCTTAATTGTTCATTCTAAAGAAGGGTTGTTCTTCCTTTGTTTCTTCTTGTAAGGCTTTGAATTAGGGATTATGGGAATGGCATGGACTATCTCTTGCATATTGAAGACTTTGAGGTCCTTGTAGGACCAAGAAAATACATCTTTGAACTCAATTAAGAGTTCCATGAATTGAGTGATCTCAGAAGGGGAGCATTGTGACCCTATATAAACCAGTTTTGGATCTTTCTATGTTCCTAGATTTATAGGGATGGTTTCTTGCACCTTCCTAACAGATTTACTATCAATACTAGGTGCATAGGCAGAGGCATCGTTGAAATCAAACATGGATTCCAACACGAACAAACTAGGGAGGATTTTATTGGTTTTTAGTTGAATTACATCCCTGGTTTCCTCTTCCAACTCATGGCTGATATGTAAATCTTCGAATTCCTCTTTATTTTGAAGGAAACTACAAATTTGTTTATCGGTATCAAAAACTTGCCAAGAGTCAACGTTATCAGGTAAGGCAGGCCTATGTAAGATTTGGACTTTTATATCCTCAACGAAGCTTACAAAATCGAAAGTAAATCATGAACCAGCTAAGGCCAAAGTATCAGTTACGTGGTTTGCGGCCCTAGGTACATCTTGAATGTTGAAAGACGATAATTTTTCAATAAGTTCCTTATCCTTTCGGTAGTATTGTTTGAGGCGAGGGTTACGAAGCACATATTTATCCCTGATTTGGTTCACAAGAAGCTCTGAATCCCCGCTCACCAACAAATGGTGAATTTCTAAGTCTAAGGCCTTTTGGAGGCCTTGAAATAACGCTTTGTATTCTTCCATATTATTAGTGTTTGGGAACTCTAATCAAAAAGAGAAAGGGATTGTCTTTCCCTTAGGATCACACAAAAAGGATCTAGCCCCAGATCCATGTTTGAGTTTAGCACCGTCAAAATCCATGCTCCACATCACTTCCTCTAGATCGGGAAGAGGGATACAAACATATTCTTCAAATAACACAATATAAGTACCCATCCTTGTGTCTTGAAAATACACATGTTTCGTGTTGTAGGAAGTAGGTACAACCTGCTCTCGGTATTTTGGCTCTCTCCTAGTGACAACTTTGACACCCTTATGAGGAAAGGTGAAGTGGGTTCCTTCCATGAAGTGGCAACCCTATTTGACCTTGGAGGACCACTTTCTTCCTAAAAGCATACCATGTGCTCCAGTTATATCTGCTACAATAACATTTATGAGCATGCTCACATCAGGAGCTCGGTTGAAAGTAATGGATAAGTCCTTTATGTAACAAATGGTTTATATTGTCCTTGAATCCAAAGAATGTAGATCTTTACAAGGGCATGTGCACTCAAGGCCTAGTCTCCTCATAACTCGAAGGGGCATGAAATTTTGCCTTGCTCCTGTGTCGATGACACAATTATGGAGCACAAAATCAAGAATATTTACCAAGACATAAAAAGGAGGAACTCTTGGATATAAATCGATGGCATCATATACCTCCTTTGGTTGAGAAAAGGCCTCTTTGGGAAGAGGAACTCTCATTTATGTTCGTGAAGTAGGAGGGGTTTATAGGGAACGGGAAATGTTTTCAAATTGAGCAGGTGTCTGAAGAGCATCTAATAATGTCATATGGGTAGGGACTTTCGCTAGATCTTCAACTACAATGTAATATCCCGGTGTTGGGAAGCATGGAGGAGGATCATTAGGTACAACCTTGTTTGGAGTCCATGGAACTCGGTTCCTCGGAGGGGAAGGTGATCTACCACTCATGATAGCTTTGTTTTTTCCATTGTATTTTGGATCAGTTTTGGCTCCTTCCACTCCTTGCAGATTTGGTTTAGAGGCCTGACTCCTAGTTTCCAAAGAAAATCTTCCAGAGAGAGGAGAGTTATCATCGTGAGGCGTAGAATCTTCCATGTTGACATGATCATTCTGTGAAGTGGAGGTAATCTTGTTATTTATGGGAGGTAAAGGTTCCTTTCCATATTTGAATAGTTCCAAGTGGTGTGTATATGAGTAACAATACTCATGATCATGGAAGTCTTGGAAAAAGTGACACCAATCCACTTCGACAACATTTTGCATGGGAGGAGGAGTGAGAGGAAGAGGATGTCTTGACCTCAAAGGAGCAGTAAATTGCAAGTCATTTACTTTTTTATTAAGGGAAAGGATTTGATTGTTCATGTTCATTAGTAATTTGAGTGTTTCAGAACTTTCCCTTTCTTCCATTCTTGAAGTTTGGGAAGGTGGGGGTCCATATCAAGGACCCTCGTTGCGAGGTGCCTCATTCCTAGGAATCCCATTAAAATGGATCTGCGTTACAAGTGATGAAATCATATCGGATTCCTCCATGCTTCTCTCAATTTCCAAGGTACTAGCCTTGGTTGCATCTAAAGTATGAATTGATTTGTCTTTCAATATGTACTTTGCGTTTGGATTCGTAGTGGTCATGTACTAGTGGAACAAATTGTTCACCGATGGTTGGGAAGCTGTTGGGATTCTTTCCAAGGTGGAGGTAAAGAGTTAATTGAAGTTTCAAATTTTCCCTCCCTCGTGAATGGAGATGGTTGTGAAATCCCTGAGTAGGGAAGCCACATCATCTACTCCTTAGAAATGTTTCTTGAATGCTTGTACCATAGTGTCCCAATATAGGATACTATCATTAGGAAGCAAGTGATACCATCTCGATGCTTCCCCTTCAAAGGTCCTTAAAAAAATTCTAACGATGACATCAGGACTGGTTATGTCCATAAGTGTTAATGCATCATAAACATTTTGTATGTATTCTTGATCATTCAGTGGACCAATCCCACTGAACTTAAGAAGTCAGTTTGGGGCATTTGTAGGAATATCTTGAAGAGTTCAGACCAACCTTAAAGGATTCTCTGGTTTCCATGGCATTTCCATCGGAACAGGTGTGGGAGTACAAACAACAGTTGTTGGAACGATTAAGGGGACAACTTGAGGGTTGGTAACTGTTGATGGAATGACCGATGCTTGTTTTAGTCTTGGGATTTGAGTAGAGTAAGAGGAAAAGAGTGACTTAGTTTGCATGAAAAATGTAACAAGTTTCCCCGGTTTCCCAAATGTATGTGTCTCGCTACTTGTTTTCTTTTGCAAAATTTGGCTTCTTGTAATCCTGGAGGACATTGTTTCCCTAGTCTTAAGATGTTTCTTCCCTACCATATTGCAAGGGGATTAGCTAAGGACTTTGAACACAAGAGAGGTATAAAACCAATAATCCTATTTTTTTGACAAGATGTCAAAGCAACCCAACTATTGATGCTTGAATCCGTCAAGGACCGAAACGGAAACCTCATGAGGATATGAATCCTCATTCGTTTTTAGAGAGGTGGTACTCTTCTTTGGCTTATGATATCCTTAAAACCTTCGGATCAAGAAACAATATATGACCTTAAGATAGTCCAATATTTTATGCTCAAAGAAAGATCAAAATGTTGAAAAGTAAAAAGTATGTATGAAAGAGTATTCCTGAGAAGTGGACCAGAAATCTCACACATCACACATTACATAAAATAAACAAAATTTCCTCACGTCCATCATAGTGAAAATAAATATTTTTTATCACATCAAAATAAAATAAGATGGTATGTATGCATAAGTGAACTTTTATAGAGTAATTTCTTATATATCTCAAAAGAATATTATGATAGATCAATTTCAAATACTTTATACTCAAGACTCAGAGTTATAAAATACAGTTGAAACTCATCTCGAATTAGTTCTCTGGGATTTCTCAAAAATAATAATGTTTGTTACAATGCTTTGAAATTAAAGGCGTTTGTCCAAATGACTGGGATACGGGATCCCACGGACCATAAAGAAAACATATACAAGAAGATAGAATGTAGAAGGAAGAAAGTGGGTGGATGTCGAACAATAGAATATGGAAAGAAGACAAAGAGAAAGTTATCAGGATTTGGTTATACTTTTCTATTTAAATAAGAAGAATAACTGGATGAAAAATGATAAAGGAATAAGCTTGTGATCAGCATGGACTTACTATGATGGTATCTCTCTCTCTTCATTTGTTTGTTTTTGTTTCTTTTATACTCTTGTTGGTTGCGGTTTGATTACCGATCGTAGCTACTTCTATTGGTATTTTGGAGATCTTGGTGATTGAGTTGTTCAACCATTCTTGGATAAAGTCCCTTAATGGGGAAACAGTTACTTCTTGTTTTATTTCAACATTAAACAACTCCTTTTCAATTTCTCTAAGATCAACATATAAATTGTGTAATACATTTTCAATATCTTCATTTTTATTTGTGTACTCGACAAGCCAGTTATCAATTTTGTCATGTGTAAATTCAATCATATTATTAAACTTTTCAGTCAATGCCCTTTTTAATTCTTCAACTTGTTCTTCGAAATGATGTTGAGTCATGAGCATAGAATTGGAAAGATACTTAGGTTCCAGTACTTCAACAGTGGTTCCGTTGATATCCAAATCAAGGATTTTTTAATATGCTTCATTCTTCCTTCTTGATAAATCATCCAATTGAGTTATCAGTCCCTTTAATAGGTTAATTCTTTCCATCTAGTAAAATTTAAATTTTTTGATGCGACTCGGAGAAGGTAGATTTTCTTGATTTCTTTTCTACTATGTCATTGTCGAAACTTTCATTGAAAACGTCACAACTTTGTCTATGTAAAACCCTTCATCATTTTTCAAATCTAAATTCAAGTATTCACTGGTATTCTAAATTATCAAATCGAGAGAAGCAAAACCATTTGCCACATCCCACATATCTACAATCAATGACATTCTTTTATTTATATTTTTTTCAAAGAAATCTCGAGTGTCAATGATTAAATTTGAAATTCCTTTGACTCTTTCACTTGGTTCTGAGTTTTCTTGAAGACCTTTTCCATGACGAATCATAGCAACGGGGGAAGCCAGAATAGGTGGAGGCATGAGGGTTGCCTCCAATTCTTTAATTATTTATTTCAGTTGAGCATTCTCTTCCTCCATATGTGCAATTGAAACGTCAAGTGCATCCCATGTAACTTTATGAATAGATTGTAATTTAGAAGGAAACATATCTTGAGTATCAATGGTAGACCCTAGCTTCCCGCTCTTACTCTTTGTAGTTCTCTCAAAAACTAATTTCTTAGATTATTTATCAAACGAGGAATTTTGTACTGCAAACTTTTCTTCATTAGAAAATGTCTCGTCCTGGATCATGAGTGCAAAAATATGTTGTACATTTTTTATAGACAATAATTCTACATATGGAAAAGCGATATTTTCAATATTTACATCCAAATCCATGTTATCCAATAACAAATCATTTTATGGAGCATGTGTTTCTTCCCCCTCCTGCTGTGAATTAGTCATTTTTCTCTTAACTTTTAATTTATGGGGATTCTCCAGGTTCCCCTTAGGAGGTTTCCTTGCTTCATCATCTCTTGAGTTATTTCTATGCATTGTTCTTGTGTGGGATGTACCTAGATGAGGATTTTCCTTTGGTAAGGCACTTCGAGAGAGACAAATGGTGACTGGACATTTTTCTCACTCGAGGGTTTACCTCTTTATTTATGGTGCTCTGTAGTACTTATAACAGTCTCTATATCTCCAGAGTCTTTGTCGGCTTCTTGATTATTTGGATTGTAGCTGTCATTTTCTTCTTCTCCGCTGACAACTGAATTTATAAGTGCAGGGTTGAGCCCAACTAAAAGAAAATTATTATAAAAAATATGATTAGGGTTGAAACCCTTGATTTCCTCTGCAAATATCAGGTCAAAATGATCAAAACAAGTAGCATATTCGTCTATTTTGGAAATCCCTCATAGAAGAATTTCACCAACTTTCTACGAGAGAGGTATGAACTGTTTTTTTCTCTTTTCAGAGATAGTATGGAACCAGAATTTGTATTGTCTATCTATCTCAATGATAACCAACTTATCAGATATATAATAAGGAAGAAAAATAGGTTTTTCGATAGAGCAGAAAATCATGATGATATTGTAATCCTCCATTTTCTCAAGAACTCTTTTTCCCTTCAAAAAAGTCATTGCTTCCAATGACAGTCAGGAAGTGTCTTCCCGAAATAACAACTTCTTGAATTTAGACACAAAATCATAATATGCCACATAGAAATGATGCCTGACTCTCTGCCTCCATAGAGCTTGGTACCACAAGGTTACAGGTTCCATCTTTATTTTCACTCTTCGGGAAATGTTTAAACCCTCAAAGGTGTGACAATATGTAATAGAAAATATCAAATAAGACGACATATAAAAAAAATTCCCAGTCTTGAAATTAGTCAACGATGTAGTGATTTCATTCGAAATAATATTCGCCCAGTCGAATATAGAGTTTTCATGAACCACGAAAATGCATTATATATAATGCCAGTCAGGGAATGGTTTCTGTAGAGTCCTAGCCAACAATTCAGGTAAACAACCAGACAATTTCTTTATAAGTATTTCTTAAAGAACTTACCTAAATTCTGGATATATCTTCAGGTATTGATGCAGGGTCATGCAAATACTCTTGAAGAAGCTATATTCCTTTGTTCTTTCTTTTTAGGAAATTTCTAGCTTCCTCCCCTTTATAAACCAAGTTCGGCTCTAGCAATTTCAACATCTCTCTAAATATCGAGGGCGCCAATGAAATAGGAGAACTACTCTACAACTTGATGACCCTTATGTTTTGAATAAACTTTTCGACGCACTGGGTGACAATATCCTTCATTCAAAGACTTTTGGAATGCATCCCACAAGAATTATTCCTGAGGTCCACACCTCGTTGTTCTCTTTACCCAACAAATTTGAATAATACATGTATGAGTGGGACCAATGGTAGTTCTGGTCTTATCTAGCGAAGAGGTTCAAAGTATCCCCACATAAAGGTTTTTTTCTCATGAATGTCTTCGCGGAGATGACTAAATTTTCTTGAAATATTACATTGCACAGTAAAATGATTTTAAGTTAGATTTCTTTTTACGGAAACATTAACTCAAAATGAATACCACTAGCCTCGGTATAAGCATCATTAATTAATGGCCACTTCAACAATAAATTTAGTAGTTGAGTCTATAGGGATAACAATAAATGTGACATAAAAAATGTGAAGGAAGGGACATGTAATGGCGTAGAATCAGAGTGGGTGACTAGTATGAAAAGGAAGGTTTGTGAGTCTGAAAATCTGAATGTACGATATGGCTAAGTTTTGGAATATGTCAAGTGGACAGTGGAGAGAGTGGAGGTTGTTCGACAACACAAGTATTCCAACAGAGGACGAACACCTTTAGTAACCACTCACATAACCAAATCAAAGATCAACACACCGATGTTTTCACGTGGTAAAACCCCTATGGGGAAACATCCACGGCCCCAGCCAATGCGGCCACTTGGAGCAGTTTATTAATGCAAAGAAAAATATTACAGAGATATTTTACAAGAGAGTTTCTCATAATAGATCATTGACAAATGACCCTCCATGCTCTTTAAATAGATATCATGGACCAATCAGGTGTTAAGCCATAGATCAACGGTCGTTAAGATCGAGGAGAGTATGAACCATCAGATTACTCTATGTCGAGAACATATTGTGACCGTCGGATTTCCTAACTACAAATGCATACTAATGCATGCTAAAGAAACACACTAGAAAACACACTTTTACCTAATGACACAATAGACCAAGTAGATCTTAACTAACTCCTAAGTGTCTAAATATCCTAACATCCCTCCTTAAGAAAAACTTGGGATAGGATTGAAGGATTTACAATAGTGACACAATATGAGAAGGAAGGAGGCATTAGAGCCTATCCCCCCTTAATGACAACTTCCTAAACTCCTAACATATATAAGAGTTTGGAAAACTTCGCTTCTGTAAGAGACTTTGTGAAAATGTCTGCAACTTGATCTTTTGTAGGGAAAAATAGAACTTTAATAACTTGATCATGAATGAGCTTTCCGATGAAGTGCATGTGTAGCTCGATGTGTTTTCTACGCTAATGTTGAACTGGGTCTTTGGCGAGCTTGATGTCACTCTAATTGTCACACCAAAGGTTGGTCGGATGTTGGTGCTAGAATCCAAACTTTGAAAGGATCTATCAAATCCATAGTGCTTCCTAACTTGCATTTACCACTGCTCGGTACTTTGCTTCTGCTGAAGAAAGTGCAATAGCCTGTTGTTTCTTACAGGCCCAAGTGTCAGTTCCTGAACCAAGGCTGAAAAAATAACATGCAGTATACTTCCGATCATCAGGTTCGTCGACACAATATGAATCAGTGAAACCAACCAATAAAGGAGTCCCCCCTGAACTGTAATGTATCATGAACTGAACTGTACCACGAACATGGAAAAGTATCCTTTTAGTTTCTTTCCAATGGCTTTCATGGGGAATTTTCATATACCAGGCAACAAGACCAACAACAAAGGAAAGATCAGGACAGTATGAGTCAAGTATAAGAGGCTACCAACTAACTGGCGTTACAGGGTGGCATCAACTTCAAGAGAAGTACATGTGGCAGTAAGCTTGACTCCAGACTGTAAGGGAGAAGGGGTTGGTTTACAATCGTCCATGTGAAAGCGACGAAGAATGTCACAGGCATACTTAGACTGGGAAAGAAAAATTCCTTCATTGGTTTGCAAAAGTTGGAGGCCAAGGAAATAGTGCAAAAAGCCTAAGTTTGTCATTTCAAATTTCTTCTTAAGGCTGGTTTTCACATGGTTTAAAAGTTTTGAGTCACTACTAGTAAGGATAAGG
>SNQJ01S0011666.1:152379-171166 GCA_010110895.2 Picea sitchensis | reverse complement strand
TGTATGATTGTTTCCTTCCCTAACAAGTAGTGCTTCCATTTCTTTACTCTTTGAACTAATGCATACAACTATTTATCATATGTAGGATAGTTAACGACAACTTGGTTAAAAGTTTCAAAGTGGAAACATATAGGCTTACAATATTGCATCAATACTACACCCATGGCGTATCTGCTAGAATCTGAATCAATCTAAAAGGTTTTTGAATATTGAGCAGTGCTAATACTGGTGCAGTATTGATCTTCTCCTTCAAAGTGTCAAAATATTTTTGTTGCTTTCCTTCCCACTGAAAAGTGTTCTTCACACTGGTTAAGGCATGCAAAGGATCTTCTATAAAGGAGAAGTTTGAAATGAACCGCCTCCAATAAGGGACTGCACCTAAGAAGATCCAGATATCGGTTACACTTTTTGGCTCAGGCCAGTTTACAATTACACAAATTTTGGAAGGATCAATTTTGAATTGTCCTCCTCCTACAATATGACCTAAGTATACAAGTGCAGTCTTGCCAAATTCACATTTAGACAATTTTACATACAACTTTTCCCTTTGCAAGGTATCCAATACTTTCTTTACATGCCTCACATGTTCATCCCAAGTCCTACTAAAAATAAGAATGTCGTCTAAATATACAATCACAAAGTCATCTAGGAAAGGCATGAATACATCATTCATCACATGCATGAAAGTTGCTAGAGCATTACAAAGCCCAAACGACATAACTAACCACTCAAACAATCCCTGTTTGGTTTTAAAGGTAGTCTTCCATGCATCATGTTCTGCAACTCTGATTTGATGGTATCCACTGCATAAATCCAACTTAGTGAAATAAACAACATTATTTAACTAATCAAGTAAATCATCTATACGAGGAAGAGGGTATCAATTTTTCACCATGATTTTATTTAAGGCCCGGTAATCGACACACTTTCACCATGTGCCATCTTTCTTTGGCTCCATCATGATTAGAGAACCACAAGGAGATGAATTGGGCCTAATGACCCCTTGATCCAATAGTCCATGTACCTTCTTCTTGATCTCTGTCATCTCCACAACTGACATCTTGTACATGCCCACATTAGGAAGAGGAGAATCCTGCTGAAGATGTATTTCATGTTGGATTTCCCTCTTAGGAGGTAATCCATCTAGTTCCTGAAAAATATCATCATACTTAGAAACAATATCAAGTAATTCCTTTTTATGAGAAGGATCACATCCTTGGAAAGAGTCGGATGTCCCGACATATTTCTTTCTTACGACCATGAGTACATATCTCTTATCAGTGTTTATGAGTCTTTTCATTTTCCCTGCGCTAACAAGTGTTGTATTTAACCTCATGTTGTGAGCTCTAACAATATATTCAACTCCTCCCTTAGTAAGGTGGTATTTGTTATCATGATGAAAGAAGATTGCTTTTCTATCATAAAGATAAGGACTTCCCAACACTATGCCACATATATCAAGTTGTACAACATCCAAATCCACTTCATCAATCAACTTTGAAGCAATAGCAAATCCGACTCTACATTGTTTGGTGAAATTAAGTTTTTCTTTATCACATACCCAACCATGAGGATAAGGCTTCAGATGTGGTTTTGTTTCAAGACCCATCTTCTTGACAAGTGATTCAAATGTTAAGTTTACTTGGGAACCCAGATCAAATAATGTATCTATCTTAGTGTGTTTAGATACAACTCTTATGTGAAATAATTCATTCCTCTTTCATTCATCATCATGAGATTCATTATTGGAACTTGAACTAGCATGAATGGAATATTTACCTTGTACTCCAACCACTGTGATCTTTCCTTCATCTCCTGTATCGGAAATAAGATCATGTTGTACCGTAGCAATGATTTTTGTCTTCCCCTTTCCACCGAACTGTTTCGGTCTCTTCTCTGGATGCAGTTCCCAACAATGTTCATCATCGTGACCGCTTTTCTTGCAATGAGTGCAAGATGGATTTCCTTCTTCTCTTGTCATTGTGGCGGTCTCCTTGTCCTTCCTTTTAAACTTCTTGAAAGGTTTATGTGGGAGATTCAAAGGTTTCTTTGTGGGATCTTCTTGAACATGCTTTTCCCTGTTCTCAAGGTGAGTTCCTTGCACACAAACTTCATCAAGACTAGTGGGGTTAAACAAGAGAAAAGTATGACGAATATAACTATGAAGTGTGCCAATATACTTCTTTAAAGTTTCATAAGAATCCAAAGGAATATTTAATGCAAGAGCTTTCTTCCTAAATTCTTTTGTGAAATTTTGTACAATTTGACCTTTACTTTGCCTTAAAGTTTTCCATTCCATCATTGCTTTATGTAAATAACCCAATGGATAAAATTGCTTCCTTATCGCTAATTTAAATTCTGACCATGAGGAAAGAATATTACCACACTTACTTATGTCTTGAAGCTTTCTCTCCTGCCATACGAGAGCAATGCCTTCCAACCGAAGAGAAGCCAGTTGCACTTTAACTTCCTCTTCATCAATATGTTGAACATGACAATATACTTCAACCTGTTGGATCCAATTAATGACACTATACTTCAACCTGTCTGATCCAATTATCTATCTTTTCAGGATTAACATCTCCATTAAACATAGGTAAAGAAAATTTTACATCAAGCTTTAATAATGGTTTCTTAAAAGAGGCTTTATGGCAAGAATGATGAGAATGCTCAGAGGAAGAAGAACTAGAACTTGATGCTGAAGATGGAGGCTCAAGAGGATCTCCTACAACCCCTTGGTTTAACGAAGCATCATCATCATCATGTGCTTCATTTTTCTTCCCTTTCTTATTCATCCTCTTCTCGTAATCTCCATACATTTGTTCAACCATTTCTGACATGTGATAAAAGACCATATGGAAGTTTTTTTTTTGTTCATCACGCTTGTCTTATTCTACCATTTTCTTCCTTCGGGATGCACGACCAACTTCGAGATTGAAATTATTTAGAGTTTCTTCACCCTGCTTATGCTTGGCCCTAGAAGCATTCACACTCAAAAATTCAAGTCAAAGATGACTTCTCTAATACCAACATGATCCGACATCTTTTCATCGAGTGACTTATAAAGAATTGCATTAAATGAGCATAAATTAAAATGCACCATTAAAGAAGGAAAAACTTAATAATGAAGAGACATAAGCATCAAATCTGAACACAAAAACTTGATAACAAAGTTCATCCCTGGTGGAATATGTCTTCAGGTCCTGCTCTCAAATGGGTAGGCTTTTTCATTAACTCAACAAAAGAATTTGGAAAAATACATAAGTATACCGCATTTTGAAATCAAGCTACAAAAATAATGATTAGATCAGAAAACAAACAACCCCACTGAATTCATGGCGTCAAATTACCCAAAAATTATTGTCTCCACACCTCGATCTGACTCTGGCACTCCCAGGCCCAAGAAGAAATTTGTCTCAGTTTTTGTGCCCCTGTAACCTACAATAATTTCCACTATACTTGCCTCAAACTACGTGCCCACGCTGTACCACACACACACCTCCCTCCTGGAGCTTTGGCCGAATGCTCTTTTTAAAAAAAATTTGCGGGATTTATTAACAACACAGGTCGTTGGCTTGTTGGTTTGGGCGTGAATGTTAAGGCACAGTACAGGGAGGAGGTCCCGAGGTCAAACCCGCGGGCCTCCCCCTTTTGGTTTGGTTTGTTGTAAATATATATAAATATAAACAATGTTGTTCCACCAACTTTGGTCATGGCTCTATCCAATGATCTAACGATTTATACATGGATGGATTTGGTGTGGTCCGCCAGATTTGGCGGACCTGCCAAACCATTTTTTTTTCCAAAATTCGGATACGGGCCGTCATTGAGAATTTTCACACTGCCACGTGGCAACCTCCCATTCGACCACTTCTCTGTCAGCCTGCAATGTCAGTTCCACATCATCGTACATATGTCACATCATTTCCAACTCACCATGCCATGTCACTATATAGACCGTATGAACTACCACATGGAAAATTCCTATTGGTCCACAGATTGGTCCAGAAGTGCCAAATTTGGGTGACACATGGCAGCCTCTGGTGTTGCCATGCCACCATGCTGACGTCATGTTGATGTCATCATGACACATGTCCCACGTGTGTTGTAAGGATGCCGACATCAACAGTACAGACGCTGACTCATCCCCCTGTTGACTGGGCTATGTTGACCAAACTTTGACCGTGGATACATTTCGATCTGTAACTCTGTTTGATGAGAATTTTGTATCATTAGAAAACTTGCGACGTGCTCTTCATGATAATTTCATTTTCACTGATTTTCTTAGAACTTTGAATTTTTTCCCTTTCTCTATCTGTTGAGGCCATTCTGAGTGTCCTAAGTTGCCTCTGTAAGTTCTGAGTTATTCTTATCCTTCGCTGGATCCTTTTTGGATCAATATAGGAAGAGGAAGAAGGAGAAGGAGTTGAAGAGAGATGAGAAGGAAATGAATATGAATAATAATAGGATGAGATGGATAATACAAAGATGAAGATAAAGGATACGAAGAAGAAGTGGGGGAAGATGGAGAGGTAGAAGGAAAACATGATGAAGAGGAGGATGAGGGGGAGGGGTGAGGAGAGAAAAGAAGATTAAGAGTAGGATGGATAAGAAGAGGAACAAGGAGAATAAGAAGAAGGGGAAGGAGATGGATAATAAGAAGAGGAATATAAAGGATAATAAGATAAAGAAGGAGATAGAAAGGGAGATAAGAGGAAGAGGAAGATGTATGTAAACCCTAAACGCATATTTTTTGTTTCATAATTTTGAATCTCATTTCTTAAACCTACAATAAAATCCATATTAAATCCCTAATTCCAAACATAAACCATAACAAAAATCCCAAATCCCATCCACTACATCCAAAATCGTAAATCAAAAGAAACAAGTTGTAATTTAAAAAAAATGGGGGAAAATGAGATTTCAAAGAATCTTACCATTTGTGTGGTGTGTCCAATAGATATGCTGAAAGGCCCTCAAACCTCCCTTAGATTCTGTTATTGAATGGTACAAAAAAATCTCATATCTATGTCCCACACAATAATACCAAATGAAATGAAAGTGCCATTTTTTCTCACTTTATATTATAAATGTAGAAACAATGCGACAAAAAATTGATTTTTTTGTTCTTATTATTATTTTTTTTTAAATCCACGAACATTTGCATCCAATTTGTGTCATGTTTTCTTATCTATTATGATGAAAATGTGATGCAACACATCACAAAAAATTCAACACAACATTATGCGCAATGATGCACACCCATTTTAGTGTTGCATTCAGTGACTCCTTGAGACACAAATACTAATGCTAAATGATGCAAACAAAAACACAAAGAAAAGGTCATGCATCTTAGACAATATTAATAGGGCATCCATGACACAAATCACTTAAGCCTTGTATTGTAGAATTAGTGTATCTTCATAACTTTTCCAACAATGAGAATATTACCTTTGCACTCCTAAAGTCCCTTCCCCGTGTCAAAAATTGGTGGGACATTTATTATGTGCAAATTTTTGAAGATGATTTTGGAGAATATGAGACATAATCCACTTAGAGGGATTTATTCAATGCCCTCTGTTAGCACTAGAAGTTGTTCTTAGAATATTTTAAGAACAAGCCTAATACCCATCAGGATTTGAAAAATTAAATCAATTTAAATTGGGTGGATCAACAAGAAAGAACAAGAAAGAGGGAAACAATCTAATTGTAGATCAATGATCTACCATTGGGCATGGAGTCAAAACCACTATGCAGATTGAAGGAAATCAAGATAAATATTAGGTTAAGAGATTATATGATGATGATTAGAAGAAAGGAAAGTGAACAAATAAGAATGTCTACTAAACATAGATCCTCTATGCACAATAGATTGGAAAAATGCTTGAACATAAACAATGATTAACAAGCCATCTACAACAGAGCCTTTGCTTCTTAGGGATCCATTAATCAAAGGAATCATTTGATCCTCAAAACCTAAAATATATTCAATCAAGAAGATAACAAAAGAAATGGAAAACAAAGAAGACAATCTGATAAACAACTCTCTTGAATATTTAATGGTAGAAATGTTGATTACAAACATGCCCTCAAGCTTACAAATGAGCAACTAAACTATCCTCCAACTCTGTCCTCTCTTGGATCATGAATCCGACCTTTTCCTTATCAAAATCCACTTCATATATAGTGAATGATCTCTCTCTACTCTAAGGAGGCCAAAACTAAGGAGCTATATAGGATCCTCCATTTAGGATTCTGTTACAAAAGATTCCAACAAAAACATAACAAATTCCTATTTTTTGGGATCTTGTCTATTGTGATAAATTCCTTTTGAAACAGGTCATGTCCAACTAACTCCTAGGAAACCATTCAAACCTTCCCTAACAGCTGACAACCCTCCCATAGCTCAAATTTGTTAGACTGTTAGAGTTCACAGCACCTTTGACAACATGCACTACGAACTTTCTTGTAGGTGATGTTTTTATCCTTTCTCGAAAAATACGAAATGGGTTGGGCTGATTTTTTGTCAGAAAGTCAATTGCATCACTTTTTTCCTCCACACCAAATTTCAGAAGAACCCAGATCTTGATTCGAAAGTTATTATTAAAACAAGACTCTGCTATGTGCTAATTGCTACAAACTGTCCCAAATAACTAGTTTACAACACCAGGGAGTCCAGTCGCTGTGAACTTTCCTGTAGCAGCCTTTTTTCTTGAAAAAAGATTCCAACCTTTCAAAACTTGTACCTGAAGTAGGATAGACCTTCCACAAGATGTTGCAAGATTATTTCAACCTGAAGTAACCTCGAAGAAACATAAAAATGTGCTAAGTTTAACTCAAAATCCAAAATCATCAGTTAGTGTTGTAACTGCATGCAAAAACCATGACAAAAATGATGATGTGGAATATCATCTTGTATTCAACTTTTGGTTCTGGTACTCCTTCTAGTAGCCATCTTAGCCAACATATCTAAATTCCTTTTTTCCACTTCAGGATGCCCTCTTTGCATTTTCTGACAAAAATAAGGCAACCCACCCTCTCGAAGTCTTCCTTGAAAAATGGTTCAGAGTTGATGGGTTGCATGTCATATGGTTTAGTTCTCACAATCTCTCCCCCCTTGTGGATTTTCTTGCTTTGTTGACTGTCCATGATTTCTATCTTAAAAACCTCTTGTAACCTCTTATGACAATGCTATGTGAAATATATAGTAAAACATGGGATTTTTGGGTTGAATTGCAGAGCTGATATACTCAGAGTTCACTTGTTTGAAAACTTATACACAACAATGGTATGGAGTGGGGAAAATTGCAAGTAGGAGTGATAAAAGGAACAACAATCTAGTGTGAGTGAAAATGCAGACAAGCAAAAGAGACAACTCTAAAAAAACATAGGGTTCACAGCGCCAACACCAGTTCGCAATGCACAATTGGTGTTGCAAGGTTATAACAGACAGTTTGCAGTGCATAGTTATCAGTGGGAAATATAAAAAAAAATCAAAAAGAATTTGTAGGATGACCATGATATGTATGAATGTAGGATGGTGCTTTGTGAACCTAAGTTGGACTTAGAGGGAGGTATCCAATCTTTAACAATCTTCTACAACCAGTTCGCAGCACTAGTCTCAAGCGCCAATTTTCAAATTCCAGTAGCGTGCTTCAAGGAATCTGTTAGAGTTTGTTCTTTGACATAATATTTGAAAATCATACTGAATGAAAGCGTTGAAGACAATGAAATCTCCCTTGACACGTTTCCAAGGTGCAATGATGAGAGATTAGTGCAATGATGAGTTGGCAACAAATAAATCTTACCTCCAACTTGACCTCTAAACAGTTGGAAAATGACATAATGGAATTTGTGTACAAACCATTGAGACATGACATATGATAATGATGACTTTAAGACTAGGTTTGAGACCCATTTGACCCTTATTTCCTTCATGATGATAAATGATAGAATGACACCACGACTCTTACATGGACCGAGTTCATAATTTTTTACTCCTGAACATTTCATGTGCTAAAACCCTTAGGGAGGACTATTTACTTGCTAAAAACTATGAATACCGATAGACAAGATGGAAAATTTTGCACCAAGGTAAAGACTAGAATGTTCTAGAGTGCACGAATGTATTTCATACACTGTATGAAAAATAGAGTATCAAGGAATTTGAGAAGAAATTAATTCTAAAACTCTGTGATGATCTCAGATATACATCTAGATAAAAATACAATTTCCGAACATATCTTCATTAGGAATAACTTATTGTTATGCTGCCAAATTTGAAGAATTTTTTTGAAAGAAGCGTAGGAAAGAGTTTGGGTATAGAAATCAACCATAAAAAAATAAGGGTAAAGATGTCCCTAACTCTTAGAACAAAGGATGGAGTGAACATAGAAAACCTTAATACAACCAATCAAAGCACCATGCAAAGAAGAAAATTGAGAAGTCAAAGGACATCAGAAAATGGTGCGACATCAATAAAATTCGTCAGCACAACAATGATGAATGTCATGTTAGACAATTGTTATTGGTAGAGCTGAAATATTTGAGTTTGTGACATTATTTTAAGATAAAAATATATGTGGAAGTGTCATGCTATTTATCAATGTAGGTCCTCTAGTGTCAGTGTCACTCTTTGAGGTCATTTCGATAGGATACCAAAGGAAACACCAACTACAACAATCTCTCTTATCATTGCTAAGAATTGTAGGAAGATAACCTCTCAGACCCTGAGATTTTTCATCTTCATGGTTTGGTTGAAAGGAGAAAAAAAATCATTGTGATCACCGAGTCCTCTACAAGGGGTCCCTTTATGCAACATTGTCATGAAGTATAACAAATAGTGGAAGAATATAGAGATAGCTTCTCCTCACCTAAAGGAATACCTTTGAAATTTCAAGTAGAGAATGCAATTTATTTCACACTGGGTTCCTCTCTACTCAATGGAATTCTATATAGACTCTCTCTTGTAAAGAATGAGGATATAAAACACCAGATTCTAGAACTAATACATAACGTCCATGCATATTTGATCAAGCTCCTCACCCCGCTAGAGCTCGATTATGCTAGTTCAAAAGAAGGATGAGACATGACAACTCCGTATTGACTATAGATACTTTAAAAAAATCATAGTCAGGAACCGATACCTAATGCCGTAGATTGATGACATGCTTGATAAGCTCAAAGACAACAAGTTTTTCAACAATATTGTTCCTAATTTAGGGTGTTGCTAGGGACCAATTAAGCCAACTAAAGCATGGAAGACAACATTCAATTCTAAGAAAGGTCTCTTCTAGTGGTTGGTCATGACCTCAAAGTGGTCCTCACTGTATGCCAATGATCCTAACTTTGTTGCTACATATTAGACACTAATAATAGGTAAACAAGTTTTATAATTTTACCTCTAGGATAGACTTCTATGCCATCTCTCTATTCCTTTGGGTGATCATAAGAAGATTCTTTGGGAGGTGCACTATAGTTGAGTGCATGGAACTTATGTGTGGAGAAGAAAATGATAGAGTTTCATGCATACAATTAATGCTCCAACATGCACACACATGTATATATCAAGTCATGCACTTCCTGCATTATTGTTAAATAAGAAATTAAGAAGAAAGGATTGTACACTCTTCCCACTCTATATAATCCTTGAGATTTTGTCTCTGTGGATTTTATGTTAAGTTTTCCCTTGATCATGTTAAGAAATAAACAAGGTGACATAGGATGGTGGAAAAGGGTTTAGCAATATCAACAATATATTCATCCAATGACATCAATATATAGTACATGGATGTAATCACCTTGTGAAATAAAGAGCGATAACACACTAATAACTCATCAATAGATAATGATGACACCTCATAAATGATAAGGATGGAAACTCGGGAGAGGTGATCTAGGAATTTGTGATTGTATAGGGAATGATAGGCTAACAATCACCCCTCAATCATAAATTCAAATAACTATACTAGTAAGGAAACAAGAACTAGTGCATAAGCTAGTATCATCTCAATCTTCAATCTAAAACTTCTGAACTAAGCTTCGATGTAGATATGCCTAAAAAATCACCAATTCTAGATGATGAGAATATAGAATATCCCATTGTTTGAAAATGTGATTTCTAATGTCTATAATTTGTCCACTAATGTGAACTCCAATATCAAGGTGAGAAGTATTGTGAAGGGATCCAAGCCTGAGCTTTGGATTCTTTTTCAATAACTCTTTTATCATTGTAATTGATGCTATGTATTTGTGGTTTTGGTTGAACTCTATCCATTTTCATCAATGTATGTGGTGGTTTTGGTTGACCAATAACCAATTTCATCATGATACCAAGTAAATTAGCTAGAAGAAGTTGACACATTTTGCTAATTGATGAACAAATAGGATCACCATTCTGTTACCGGTGAACAAATAGGATCATTGAAGTGCTCTTTAAATTTAGATGCAATTAGGTGCCAAAGAACATCCCAATGAATAATTGAAGAGAAATGAGATGCTTATATATTCCTTGCTAGATCTTTCCCAAATATGTTGATTTGATGAGATTGATTGAAGTTGGTTGAATTGTAGATATCTTGTTGAGGAGACTAATTGCCATGCTAGAATTCCCAAATTTTAATTGATAGGATTTCAAAACTTGAAGCTTAGCTATCATCATTAATATTCCCCATATATCAGGTGCAATGAGAGAAGATTGAATGGATACTTGTTGTAAGATGGGTATTTACTCAAGAGTTATTTCTTTGGTAATAATGATATAATTGCTTAGATGTTGATGACCATTTCCAAGGATTAATCCACCCATAGTGAAATTGTGTTCTTCAATTTTTTTTAGCTTGGAAAATATGTCAAATGAATGATTCATCTTTCTACAATGATGAGAAGGATGGAGATCAAAACACCGATTCTCCATGTGACAAACTCAATGACAATGTTGACACTTCACATTTTGATGTTGAATTGAGACAAGTGAAGCAAAATATCCTTGAAGGAATCCTAAACTATGGAAGTGGATTGGTCTAGAATAGTTGGGAATATGAATGGTAACTTTCTTATCATATACGAGTCCTATTCTATGTTTGTTGTTGTGGATTTATTCCCAACGTGTGATGATAGGTTTGGAAATGTTATTTGGAACCTGTTGCTTGAAAACATGTGGAAGTTGATTCACTGCATGCTACTAGACCATTGAATGATTTTCATCAATGGAATTCTTGAAATTTGGGTTCATTTATAACTTCAACACCATTTGAATCTTCATCTGTACCTACATCAATTTGTTGATCCTGTGTTGACTATTGATTGGAATCTAGAATTTGAAATTTATGGACATCAAACTCGAATAAGGGAATGTTTTGAACAAACACTAGTTCATAATTTTGTAGCAATTATTGATTCTTGAGTTGTATTTCATCATGCTTGAGCTGTGACTAAGTCTGAATAAGTTCAACTTTGTCTTGCAAAACTTGTAAACAAGTTATAATAAATTGAAGAGTACCTTTGTGGATTGTTATTGTGTTGTCTTCACTATTGAGTATTAGAGTGTTCAATGAATCTAATAATTCTTGACTTTGAGCCATTTGAAAGATTGAATGAGGACTCTTTGTGTAGGTAGGTCTTGGTAAAATATGCTTAGCTTAAAAAGTGTGACCGACTCAACAAAAATAAGGGCTTCTTACAAATACACCCTTTGACAATAAGACCCAAATTTTTTAATTTAGACTTATAAATTGGAGGGTGTTGGGTTCAATTGAGAATGCACTTGACAATTACAATGCAATTCAATTTTGATTTGACACTTAAAAAAAAGAGCTATCGAAGTACCAATACGTTGAGAAACCGTAGATGTTGACAAGAGTCATATACTAAGGAACAATCACACCCAACAATAGAGGCACCAATCAACTTAATGCTAACGGTACCAAAAATAATGAGAAACGGAGGTATCCTAATGCCAAATAAAAGCCTATCATGAACAATAACAGAAATCACCATTATTTTGCATCACTGAGAAATACAATGAATGGTGATTTCAAGGTCTACCATGAACAATAGTAGAAACCATCATTATTTTGAGTCACCAAGTAATACAATGAATGGTGGCTTGAGTATAAGCCCTTTACCTTAATGTGTAGTCTGACTACCATCCACCTACACCGTAAGATAATCAACATGCAATATTCCTATCCTGAAGAACTATTGCAACCTTTATTTTAACTACAAACCCTAACCTACATAATACCTACTCAGATAGATCCATAAAACATTTTCTTTAATAATAAATGAGAATAACAATAATTAATAATAATCATAATAATAGAGATACATAATCTACACAATATAGAACCATTAACAACACATGTAGCATGTATTGGATGTAAGAGTGATGCACACCCAATGCCAAAAACAAAATGATGATGCAACCACTATGCCAAGATGACGTTATACCATTGAAAATGTATATTTACATCCTAATACGTAACACTACTAATAACACACCCATGATGCAACTTCGACACCAACTTGACACAACACTAATACTAATTCCAAGTAAACTAGTTCAAAGTATCCACATGACGATTCTTGTATGACGAATATACAAGTGGGGAGTGAGCAATATTTATTATACCAAAATTCTTGTCAATAAAATGATGAGTCCACTGGGGAGGACTCCTTGTTGTTTTGATCTCATCCTTAGATTGAATTTAGGGATTTCTTGGTTCGGTTTTCACTTTGGTTTTCTATCCTAGCCTCTATCTATTCTATATCCATAGAGACCCAATGTTGTAACAACATTCTATGAATTTCATGTTTTATTTTTCCTTATTGCCTCTCATTCATATACTTGTTTGGTCTATTTTGGTGTGGCCAAGGATCTTTGTTGAAGGAAACTTGTGAGATCAATTAGGAAACTTGCGTGGTTCCCTTTTTAGGAATGCTTGTATTGTGCAATAGTTCTTGTTTATAGCCTTTCTAGTGAATTAGTGTTTTTGTACTTTCATTTTTGTGTATAAATTTGCATTTTTAGGTTGAAAATTATTATTTTTTTAATAGAAATTTTGAGGGGTTTTAATTGTAACTTTTTATCTTTCTATCTATGTATGATGTTTGGTTTCTGAATTTCATAGTTAAATAAATTAGAAAAAAAGTGAAGAATTTTTTGTGAATTTTGAAGAACTTTTCCTTTTAAGTTTTTCATTTCAAGTAATTCTTTTCTAAAAGTACAAACATGAAGAGTAGACATTACACACCATATTAAGTAACATAACCTAAAATAAACTTGCATAATAAAATTAACCTAGATTTTTCTTCTTTTTGTCTAGAACATGAACATTATATTAGGTTAGGGCCATGTGATTATTTTGAGGTGGGTGGTGTTAAACTTACTAAGGCTTGTCAAAATTGGAGACCTAGAGTTTATTAATTCAGGACCATTATAACATATATGTGTAACTGGGGAGACACCTTTAGGTGTTCAATAATAGGTTTACACTATTCAAGATTAGGAACCAACATTTCCTTCCCATCCCCATGTGGTTGACTTTCTAAATTCCAAGTAGGAGATGCAAAGCTAATATAATGATTATTTAACCTCCATAAGTTAATCATAATATCAATGACAATAAATTATAAGGGCTTGGTAACTCCACCCCCCTTGACCATATAGTGTGAATTGACATCCTTAGTGGACCTTATTTAGTTTTCCACCCAAGGTACTATCTTGTGGGCTTGTTGTGAGGTATCCTTTGGCATACATATTTTCCTTAATGACCCATTAGAATTGATCACCTTTGGGAATACTAAATGGTTTTTTGAATCCAATTTTCTTATCTTGTGCTGTTAGCTCTGTTGAAAAATCGAGTGGTATTTTGCTGACGTGGGATCCCAATAATTTTTTTCTAGAGCCTTCTCTCTGTTGTGGGGGCATTTTATTATCTGGAATCTCTTTAGAAAATACCAAACGTTTATGTTTACTCAATGTTTATGGGCCTTGCAATGAGATAAAATTATTTGGGATCAGGTGGCTGGGAGTGGTTTGTTGGCAACTAAAAACTTGATTATTGCAGGAGATTTAAATTTCACCATAGGTGTATATGAGGTCTGGGGAGCTGCGACACAACTAGATAAGCTTGCAGGTTATTTTAAGCTACTACTCTAGGATTACCATTTGGTGGATATGATTCCGAATGATGTGGTACCAACGTGGAGAAATGGCATATCTGGGGTTGATAGTATTGCAAAGCGGCTGGATCATATTTTGGTTTCATAAATTGTTTTATGTGAAGTGGGAAGGTACCGATCATAGGTAGAATTCCCATACATATCGGATCACGCGCTAGTAATAACTCAATTTGTTTTTCAACATTTTTCGATGGCCTATCCATTCAAATTAAATTCGTCTTGGTTGGCAGAGGAAGACTTCACAACTATTGTTAAAGAGGTCTGGCTAGACACTGGCTTCTTGGTGGAAACTGATTTCCAGCATAGATTTGGGTGGAAATTGAAAGTGCTAAAGTCTCGGATAAAAACCTGGGCAAGACTTTATCATCGTGAAAAACAATGCAGACTGGAAACACTGGACGAGGAGCTCTAGGTGGCTTATACGACTTTGCAGAGGGATGGTAAGGGCCCTATAACTGTTAGTCACTTAAAATATTTGGAGGCAGAACGAAATGCAATCCTTCTCCAAGAAGAGGAACTCTGGAGACATAAAAGTAGAGTAGTTTGGTTGAAATGTGGGGATCAGAACACAAATTTTTTTCACAACTATGCTAGCGCTAGAAGGAAAAAGAAACACATCTGGGAGATTATGGATGAGAATGGACAGATCCATAGAGGGCAAGAGGCCCTCAAAAAAGAAGCAAAAAGACACTTTAAAGGTCTGTTTGAAGTTGATTCCCATACTTCTCCTGCAAAGAAAGTTAATATTGTCAGGTTGTTCTCTCGTTTTGTCACAGTGGAAGACTCTTTACACATTGAATGTCCTTGCACAAAACTAAAATTTTTGGAAATCTTACAGCTATTTGAAAAAGACAAAATTCTAAGTTCGGATGGCTGGACGGTTGAATTCTTCACCCACTTTTTTGACATTCTTGGTGATGATCTACTGGAACTATTGGAGGATTCAAGGACCAGAAGAAAGGTTCAAATCTCACTAAATTCTACTTTCCTGGCATTGATTTCAAAGGAGAATAAACCAGTGACTTTCGGTGACTACAGACCCATTGCGCTCCGTAATTTATGCTATAAATTGATAGCAAAGGTGATTGCAAATAGAGTAAAACCTATTCTCTCATGGGCATTGTCGAGCGAACAACTTGGTATTTTTAAAGGAAAGAAGATTTTGGATGCCATTGGGACGATGCAAGAATGTATACATAGTATCAAAGCAAAAAATCTAAAATCTCTAATTTTAAAGCTAGACTTAAAAAAAGAATACGATTGTGTAAACTGGGACTTTCTATGCTTAATTCTTCTCCAAACTGGATTTAGCCATTCATCCACAAACTGGATTATGAGTTGTTTAGTTAGCTCCTCCTTTGTTGTTATGATAAATGGTGAGACTTCCCCATTTTTTCAGAGTGAACGTGGCTTAAGACAAGGTTTCCCTCTTTCACCTATGTTGTTCATCTTAGTTATGGAAAGCATAAGCCTGTTGTTGAAGAAAGGACAAACAAAGGGAAGTTTGACAGGGGTTAAGGTCTCCATGATTATAAAAATTCTTCACCTTATATTTGTCGATAACATCCTTATCTTGACAAATGATTCACTTGAGGAGTGGATGGTGATTAAATCCCTACTAGATCTTTTCTGTTGTGCCTCAGGATTAAAAGTAAATTTAAACAAGTCAACTTTCCACCACTCAGGAGTATAAGGGGAAGATCTAGAAAATCTTAAGCAAGATTTTAATTTCAACTTTGTGGAGTTGTCTGAAGGTTTTAGATACCCGGGGTACTTCATAAAAGCGGGGAAATCATACTTAGAGGATTGGATATAGATTATTGTTAAGTTTGAAAACATGACTAAACATTGGTGTAACCGTTGGTTATCACTTGAGGGTCGTTGCATTCTTGTAAAGCCAGTTTTATAATCTCAATTCGTTTATTGGATGGCCTTAGCGGCGGTCCCTATTTCTGTGCTCTCAAAGATTCATCAATTGATTTTCGATTTCCTCTGGTCGAGTGGTGGTATTGCACAGTGTTTTCACCTCTGCAATTGGGAGATGCTCGATAAGTCGAAGCACTTAGGAGGATGGGGCCTTAGGAATCTCTTCCATTTCAACCGTACCTTGGTTGAAAATTCACTATGGCATGTTCTTATGAAATAAGGGATTTGGCACTAGGTGATCAAAGAAAAATATCTCCCCTATAACTCTGTTGCAACTTGGCTCAGATTGACCACGATTATTCAACTTTCGACATCACAGATTTGGAAAAAATTGTTGAAATCACTTCCTCTCATTAATCATTGGTTAAGATGGAATCCTGGTAATGGGAATTCAATGTTAATTGTCCTAGACAAGATTCTGAGCATCGATGATTCCTCTTTTCTCTCCCAGGATCTTTTGGTGGCCTTAAAGAATAAAAATATCCGTTATCTTTTTCAAGCAGGGCTTAAATTTCCTTGGGGTTTATAACGGACCAATGGAAAAGTATCATAGATTTGGGACTTTTGGGGTTCATGGCTACCGAATGGAATTCATTTTGCAAGGCTCTTATCGATTCGGGCATCCATCTCCAACCTAGAGATTATATTTTAATTTGGAATGGAGGAGACCACTCGTGCATTCTCTCTGTAAAAAATGTTTATAATGCTCTAGCAAAAAAATTGTGGCCACAATAGATTGCAGGGTGGAGGAGACATTTGTGGACTTTGGATCTCGCCTATAAGATCAAATTGTTTACTAGGATTGCTGTGGAAAACACAATTTTAACTTGGGAAATTATGTAGAAAAGAGGCTGGGAAGGCCCTAGTATATTCCCACTATGTTACAGGGACTCTGAGACTTTTCTACACTTGTTTGTAAAATGCTCTTTCACTCACAACCAGTGATAGGTTTTACATGCAAATTTTAGCCTAAGTTCACCTTGGGGTGGAAACTTTTAACAAATTTCTTAGACACTTGGTTGAAAAAGGAAAAGGTTTATATTACTCTTCCCTTTATGGCCTGCTGGTTCATTTGGCTGGAAAGAATTAAGTGTTTGTTTGAATCTTGTATTCCATCCATCTAGGGGGTTGCCATTAAAATTAGAGGGATGTTGGAAAACTCTTTTGCTCAGTGTCCTTGAAAAGGGAAAAACACTAGAATAAAAAATACACGTGATTTTACTCTGGCTTCTGTTGGTTGGTTTGATGGTGTAGCCCAAGCAATGGGATTTTGAGTGAGGCTGGGGGAGTTCTAAAGCTATATGGAAATATTATTTACAGGTGGACGCTCAACTATGGGTTGGGCACAAACACAAGGGATGAACTTCTAGGAGTGTGGGCTTCCTTAACCTTGGAAAATCGATTGGGCATTGATCGGTTACAAGTCTTGGGGGACTCAAAAATTGTGATAGATCGGTTGACTTATAGGGGGAATTTGCAAGTCACTTCACTTGTGGGTTGGATGGACAGGATCCTGGAACTTACAAAATATTTCAACACTATTAGATATGATCACATCTACATGGAAGAAAATGGGGAGGCGTATGCCTTATCAAAAAAATCTCTACAGGTGCCAGAAGGGAAGATCCACTACAACAAATGGCAGGATGGTCACGAGGGCCCCCCACTTTTTTTTCACTTATATCTATGATTGGTTTTCACATTCTTATTGGGAGGTTGTGATATATTGCTAGATCTGGAACCCACTTTACATCAGAGTTAAAAGTAACATATGTTTTTCTATTTGATATGCCCTTTGACGGGGTTTGACTATATGTAATAAGCACTTGAGGGTCTGTTTTGAACGACCATTTAGAAGTGGTTTGGAGATGGATGTAATATAACAGTTTTGTACTTTTTTTTAGAACACCATATATATTAATATATTGAGAAAATTTATGTTCGAAAAATCCTGACAACCTCATAACTCATACTCATTTAATGTATGATAAACAAAGGTGTAAGGGAGGGATTCACATTAAAACAATTTCTCTATCCCAAGAATGCAACCATGCAATAACACCCTAAATCAATCGACCAATAGTATGTAAGGAGCACCATTGAAGAGAATTCTGATAAACAAAGGAATTAGCGCTTTGACAAAAGTAAAGTTGACATTTTCTTAAAGGATTCAAACAGTAAATTAAACCTCCTAACTTATAAGGACAACATTGAAGAACTCTATCATAATTTTACAACTACCCTTTCCACTTCTATTAACAAGTTTTCTTTCGAGGTGTCCTATAAAAATAATAATAGAACGACCAACCCTTGGTATGATAAAGAATGTAAAATTTCTAGGAAATCCATTAGGGATGCTTCTAATGAGTCCTTAAAACTCGATAATATCAATAAGTACAAATCCCTAATTAAAAGGAAAAAAAGATACTATATCAATAAAAGGCAAGAACAACTTTCACAACTATACAAGTTGGATCCTAAGAAGTTCTAGAGCCAAATTCTAAAACACAATACTAAAGAAAATAATAGGATTCCCTTAAGGACCTGGAATTCCTACCTTAAAAGTCTTTACGAGTTCCCTAATTCCATGGACACCATTCTTATTGTCCCTACAAAGGAAGGTGTTTTTTATTTAGATGACATAGAGTTCGGGGTTGAGTGGCTCGCAAGTGGGAAA